>JASAMW010002614.1:0-57810 GCA_030247985.1 Epsilonema sp. ZAB3_2
GCCCTAAAACACGTGCTTTTTGACCTAAAAAGAATGCCTCTGGTGCACCTCTCAAAAACATAAAAAATGTCCCATGCATAGCCCCCCCCCCCCCCCTATGCATAGCCCCGTATAGGACCTCTCAATTTTTGCATAGCCCCGGGGCTATGCATGGGTAAATACGGTATGTGCAGTGTTGCTGACTCCTACTAGAGCAGAGGATGCTGCTCACCAGAAGGGTGTCCTGTGCACTGAACAGCCCATCGCTCACAGCAACTGTCATCGCGAAGTGATCTCGCTCCAGTTCGAACAGATTTTCAGCTGGCAAAACGTTGCCCAGGCTCTGGTCGATGCGAAAGAACCCCGCGTCCCGTCCGGACACGATTTCGAAGCTAAACTGCGCGACGGCATCAATGTCTTCCGCCTAGAAGCGAGGAAAGCAACAGCAGAAATATCGCCAGTTAGGGTATACAGAAGGACATCAGTCAGAGTCAGTGTAACTGCTACACGTTTGATACGCACGCCTACTGGTGGTTGGCATACGATATCATCGATTGACGGTGAGGATGGAAGATAAGATCAGAGAGTGAAAAACATACATACATATGTACAGTACAGTAAGTACGTACCCTGAGTCGACCAAACGGCTGTGATATCCTCTGATCTCTTGTGACGGTCATCACCAGCGAGTCAGGGACGAAGTATGGCGCATTGTCATTCACATCCGTCACGTTCACAAGCACCAACGTCTCATCATTACCCACCGAGAAAATATCTGCAATATCCAACACACTTATAGTATAACGTCGCGCATCGATGCATATTCAGTGCAGGGGTATCCAAGCTTACTTCGACGCCGCCTGCTACTGACGCTTCTACCAGGCGACGCCTTCACTCGAATCACGTAGAAACTGCGCGCTTCCCGATCCAACGATTTCAACACAAATATTACACCCGTCGTCTCGTTCAATGCGAACAGATCTGCAAGGAAGGCACTATCAAACACTGCATGGAACTGGCAGGGGTATCCAAGCTTACTTCGACGCCGCCTGCTACTGACGCTTCTACGAGGCGACGCCTTCACTCGAATCACGTAGAAACTGCGCGCTTCCCGATCCAACGATTTCAACACAAATATTACACCCGTCGTCTCGTTCAATGCGAACAGATCTGCAAGGAAGGCACTATCATACACTGCAGTTCCATAGCGTGCAGTTTTCATATACGTACATAAGTAGGTACCTACAGTACTGTACCTGCTAGTGACGAAGAAGTGTAGAGTACGGGCTGATGCCGAATTTCGTAGGTGGAATTCAAATCGATGATGCGCAGATTGGCTGGATTGTTCTCCCGCAACTGCACTTCAAACTGCTGCTTGTCAAACGCCTTCTGCTCCTCCCCACGATCCAGTACAAACAGTACCACCTCAAACACATGACTGCATCCACATCACTTGCAGTGAGCGCCGTACATATACAGTACACATTAGAGTAGGTTAGGTAGTACGTAGCTGATACCGATAACCTAGAAACATAGTAGTTTCCCATTTTGCTGCGTGTCTGTGTGAGAGAGAGCGTGAGGATGGGTGGGTACCTTTGTGAGTGCGATGTCGCCTGAGCTCTCGTTGGTGGCAGAGACGGACATTTCAAAGCGAACCGACTTCTCGCTCTGTCTCGGCACACGAGCGAATGAAATGCCACCATCCGACGTAGAAATTTGGAACAGGCCCTCCTTGTTACCATCTGTACAGAAACGTACGCAATAGGAACATGTATTAAAAATCTTGTACGTGAATTTTTTAATAGTACGCACAGTACAGGAGTACAGTACCTGCAATGGCGTAGGTCAAGGGCGGAAGGCCGGCGGAGAGAGCGAGAAAGACCACACCCGGCGCCCAATCGGAATAAGGCTGATAAAAGTACTGATCCTGAGGAAACAAAGGCCTCACTCGATCCACCGGAATTACTTCCACGGTCACCTGTTGCAGGGAAGAAACAGCGAGTCGAAAAGGTATAGCAATCGCTTAGCTGCACTGATAATACGGCATGTACTGCAAGTACAAGTTTGTGCATGCACTTTAAGGCATGTCATTGCCATTTCGAGCGTACGTACATTCATCAGAGCTGTCAACGGAGGCTTGCCACCATCTGCCGCTTCTACCACCAATTCAAAGCGCCGTTGACTTGAGTAATTCAGAGATCTGAGCGTTTCAAGCGTCCCATCTAGACAGGCATGCAATGACACATTCAATAAAAGTAATGCAGAAGAGCCACAGAGAAGCAAATCACTCACTTTCAGCGTTTATCGTGAATTCATCCCGATAATTGACGACCCGGTATTCGATCTTCCCATGCTCGGCTAGGTCCGGATCAAATGCCTGAACTCGGCCTACGGCTTGTCGAGCCGGGCCTTTTTCTCGCACCGACACCGCCAACGCCCTGTGCTCAAACTGAGGCGGATTGTCATTCACATCCAGAATAGTCACGTTCACGGACACAGTAGAATTGCGAGGCGGAGTGCCAGTGTCCGTCGCCTAAAATACGTACGAATTTCGCTGAGAAAGCCCCAGTAAAAGGTTTACTGGAGGCGTGAAACCAAACCTGATCCAACATTGCAGAAAAACAAACAGTACGTGATCGGCTCTCACTAGATAGGTAGTACTAGTACACGTACGTATGTATAGGTACATAGTACGTTTGAATATGGTATGTAGGTACGACGTACAAGAAAGGCAAGCGCTCATTATCATACCTGAACAAGAAAGGTGTAGGCATCGACACTTTCTCTGTCAATATCTCCATAGACCCTGAGCTTTCCAGTGGGAGGATCGATGCGAAACGGCAGGCGATTGGCATCTTCGCCAACTACGGAATAGGTGATGTGCCCATTGAGGCCGGCATCAGCGTCCGTCGCCTTCAAGACAGCAATTTCTGAGCCAGCTGCTCCGTACGGCGCTTCCATCAATGGAAGATCGTATGCATCTTGCCCGAACTTAGGAGCGTTGTCGTTGATATCTTGTAGAGTAATCGTCACCTAAACACAAGCATACATGGCAGACTCAATGGCTGCTAGCTACTGCAACTGAAGCACACCATTAACATGTAAAAACGAACTGTGCGACTTTCGCATACTGTAGGTAACAGTTGCTCGCATGGGCCAAAGATGGGACTAAGTTGGGCGCGGCTTGGGTACGTGTATGTACCGTAGCTACGCCATGATTGACAGATATAAATTAGCTGTAATGTAATGTAACACGTACGCCGAAATACGTACCGAAGTGAAGTCTGAGGTGTCCGGATCGGCGATGGAGCCCTGCCAAGCCTGTACCACCAGCTTCAACTCGGCCGACTTCATGCTGTCCACATCCAGTGGTGCGCGAGTCAGAATGCGTCCAGAAGTGGCGTTGAGCAGCTGGAAATTCTCCTCCGCCAGCATCAGCTTGTAATACACCGGCTCCCCTTCTTCTGCATCACTCGCGTTCTGGCGCTTGGCCACAACTTCGCCCACTACGCTTCCCGCCGGCCGCTCTTCCTCCAGCAGAAAGGAGTAGGCGGGCAACTGGAACTTCAGTCCGCCGTTTCCTGGCGCGTCCAGCGCAAAGATCAGCGTCATATTCGCCGACACGCCGCTCGTCGCCTCCGCTATCACCTTCAACCAGAGTTCGGTGGTGTTGGGACGAAAATGACCAGCAGCCGTCAACGCTGTCAGACTCAGCGGCTTCTTCAGACTCAAAGCGCCGTTGTACGAGTCGATGAGGAAATATTCCTCCGCTCCTGGCCCCACTAATCGATACGCGCCACTGCACCCGCCAGTCACGTAGGCACGAGCGTGATAGATAGCCACCTCAGTGGGAGTGCGCTCCGTCAGATGAATGCGCTCCTGCTGGTTCGCAAAACGAATGACGCAGTCGCCGCCAGGTGTCGTCGTTGTCGCAGGCGGAGCCACCATTAACAGCACGTCCGCTGTGCTGGAATTACCCGCTCCATCCAAGTCTGTTGCACGAATCTGCACACGTAACAAATCACCGCTCATCATCAGTACTGTACACACGCTTTCTGTCTTCTGCCCAATGAACGAAAACGCACATTACTCACATTTTTCGTGGTGCGGGAGTTCCTTTGTTTTTTCTTTTTCTTGCACGCGACAAAGCGCTTTGTCGCGTGCAAGAAAAAGAAAAAACAAAGGAAAAACAAAAAGGAACTCGCAATTTTCTCATCGACGAATTCAATATACAGAGTGTCTCAAAATAAACCGAACACTTTTCCGTGCATGTAACTCTGGAACCACACGTTAGATTTTTATGCGGTTTCTTGTATTTAGTAGCCAAGGCTTCAACTTAGGTGTGTACAAAATGTCAGCTACTTGGTCCTCATACTTCAGAAATTACGACGGTTTGAATCTCGAAGCTCAAAATCGACGTTTTTCTTCAGTATGGAGAAAAATCTCGGTCTTAATTTTCAAGATACCCAGTTCAATGCGTTTGCTACGCTGGCACTGAGGCCAATGCATGAGATACGAATTTTCTAGCATTTTGGAACATCTTTCTTCATTACGAGACTAATTTTATTTTGGACTATGCACAGGAGGCCCCTAAATCGACACTACCAGTTCGATCAACCCTCGTTTTTGACCGCCGGAGAAAGAAGGTGTTTGAGCAGCTTCCACTGGGCCTATGAAGCTAAAATTTTGTACACATCTAAGTTGAAGCCTTGGCTACTAAACACAGAAAACCTCATGAAAATCTAACGTGTGGTTCCAGAGTTATATGCACGGAAAAGTGTTCGGTTTATTATGAGACACCCTGTATTTATGTTGAAATATCGAAGGGGCATGGCCAGAACGGAATTCTACGAAATAAGAGGCGTCGAACGAAGGTAGGATTGCACGGGAAAAGTTGCTGTCGCGTGAGGGGCAAAATTGGCCTACCAACCAAAATATCTCTTTTTCCAGGAGATTCTCAATGGAACGGCGGCCTGGAAAGTGATGCGGAAGCCTCAATACGAATGGAGAATGACTCCCGCACCACGAAAAATGTGAGTAATGTGCGTTTTCGTTCATTGGGCAGAAGACAGAAAGCGTGTGAATAGTAAGCTTTTGTACAATACATAAACGTAGGTGTATACAAGGGCTGAGGGGAGTTTGCAGATCTTCAGTATGGGACATCGCTGTACCTTTGGCGGCAAGGTTGAAGCACTTCCAGTTAGCGTAGAAATACGAAACGTACACCGTTGAGTTGGCCAGATCTTCCTCTGTCCAACCATGTCGGTCACAAATCGAAATTCTTTCATTCCTTTATCAATAAGGGTCGAAAAGGGCGACATGATCTGGCGGGCAATTTCTCTTCGTAGCGGATGCGCTGGACGGGTTGCTGAATATTTTCGGCGGCCGACGAATATTTTCGGCTGGCTCGCCGCCGCGCGAGAGCCGCCGAAAATATTCGTCGGCTGCGCCAAACACACTACGGATGTGGAAGGTGGGGAGCGGCTGGCAAGAAGCGGCAGCCGCCGAAAATTTTCGTCGCCCGCCGAAAATATTCGGCTAGTAGTCGAAAACTTTCGTCGCTCCACCGTAGATTGTTGTTGTTCCTCCAATCGTGTACGTACGTACGGTATGTGTGCGCGGGCTTGTGTACAATCTACCGTGGAGCGGACGAATATTTTCGGCTACTAGCCGAATATTTTCGGCGGGCGACGAAAATTTTCGGCGGCTGCCGCTTCTTGCCAGCCGCTCCCCACCTTCCACATACGTACTGTGTATTTGACGCAACCGACGAATATTTTCGGCGGCTCTCGCGCGGCGGCGAGCCAGCCGAAAATATTCGTCGGCCGCCGAAAATATTCAGCTACCCGTCCAGCGCATCCGCTACGAAGAGAAATTGCCCGCCAGACCATGTCGCCCTTTTCGACCCTTATTGATAAAGGAATGAAAGAATTTCTCGAGTTGTGACCGACATGGTTGGACAGAGGAAGATCTGGCCAACTCAACGGTGTACGTTTCGTATTTCTACGCTAACTGGAAGTGCTTCAACCTTGCCGCCAAAGGTACAGCGATGTCCCATACTGAAGAGCTGCAAACTCCCCTCAGCCAAACGCCGTAAGGGCTACAGCCACACGGTGACGGTACAGCGTGTCGATACACTCTAAAGTACCTGAAAACTGTAGCTGCTCTTGAGGAAGTAATTCAATTCGCATTTCAATATCAACTGAGCTGAGTGTTCTGGTGTAGAAAAGCAGGCAGCGTCATCGCCGTGCAGTGAATACTTCAGCTTGGCGTTCAAGCCAGCGTCATCATCAGTCGCTTGTATACCCTGAAGCAAATTCCAGAACATATGTATACGAATAATCATTCTTATTACACTCGTTTGCACCTAGAACCCGCCCGTCCACCTGCCATTTGAGGCAACAACAACGCATGCTTACATGCACCTTTAAAAAAGAATGTAAAAATAACGACAGAAGAGCATGACATCAGCATACAGTACAGTACCGCATCAACAATTGAGCCAATCTCGGCAGACGCCGGAAGGAGAGCGGAATATTGATCCTTGCCGAAGCGTGGCGCGTGATCATTGATGTCCAATATGTTCACCCGTATCTGAGCATAGGCGCTTAGCGGAGGATCACCGAAATCTCTCGCCATCACCAAGAAACTGTGATGCGTCACACTGGCGCTGTACTCCAGTACACGTTTAGTGTGCAGCAGGTCGCGCTGAAAGAACAACAGCAGCAACATCACTTATCCGTCAGTATCGCAGTCAAGAAAACTGCATACTACATATGAATTGTATCGTAGGGTAGCATGGGGAGCGATGCTTGAGGTCCATAGCGAACTCTTATTGGCCAGACTATAGGGAGAGAGCTTGGCGTTTATTGCGTATGTACATACGTTTCCTACGTAGCTTGCCTCTTCATTTGTTCCGAATTCGAACCACTCCCTATACGCGGGCGGTTCCACGGAGAGTTGGTATAAGTTGTTCGAGTCTGGATCAGTGGCCCGCACCCTTCCAACTCTGCTACCAACCGCTTCACCTTCCTTCACTTCAAAGGTATAAGCGACCGGAACAAACACGGGCGGCAGATTGGTAGTGACATTTGTAGAACCGTCGCCTCCATTCACATACACTTTCACTGTTGCGTTTGCCTACAAACACCAGCAGTTCACAATTTTGTCTGACGTCATGGCTTTGCGGTGACGTACATGCAAATGCGTAAGTACATACGGAGTCGTTATGTATGCCGTCCGTGACTTGCAGTCGCATATGATAGCTGGTCTCCACCCTTGGCGGTCTCCGCTTAAACTTCAGAACTCCTTGCACGGGATCCATGGAAAACAGTTCCTCTGAAGCAACACAGTTTATACAATCTATACTGGGCTCATATATTGGAGTGCATTGCATACCAACTAACGTTGTACGCACAGTACGTATGCAAGACATGCATGAGATAGCTTACGAGAAGGTGCGTTAATGATGCTGTACTGAAGCTTGCTGTCTTCGTCTTCATCTTGTGCGAATACTGTAAGAATGGTGAAATTCACCGGAAACGTGTGAGGTACCTCGGACTCGTAGAATTTCTTGAAAAACTGCGGCGGATTATCATTTATGTCCACTATGTTCACATCCACCTGCAAAATACGATGTGCACGCACAAAAATAGACTTTGCTCTCGCATCTTTCAGGTGACTAAAGCCAGCATAGTGAGCATACAGCACAAGAGGGACAACAATGCGATACGTACAGTTGTGACGGTGAAAAGAGGCGGAGTTCCCTGGTCTCTGGCTTCAATCGAGAGCAGCACATTCGACCGAGATTCTCGATCCAGTTCCGAGTCAACTCGAATTCGCCCCTAACATAGGCAAACACATGCATGCACACCATAGGACAGAAGAGGGTAAAGTTAGTGGTGACTAAGTGGATATTCCGGCCACTAAGAGTTCGCTATAGAACTCAAGTCGTGTTGCGTAATTTACAAAGAAATCTTTCCATGCCTCACGTAGTCCTACTCTGCAGAAGTACATGCAAACTGCGCAGCACGGGCTAAGTTCCATAGCGAACGCTTTAGTAGTACGCAAACATCACAAAATCATGACGCATCTGTACGAACATAGCCTTGTCGTTACATCTTCACCTGATTATCTCCAACGTTTTCCAGATGAAACATGTCAACATCATGATCTCTGACTAGTTGAAAGCTGACGTTTGCATTCTGTCCACTGTCTCTGTCAGTTGCACTTATCATGAAGCTCTGGTTCACACCTGTCGGACCTAAAAGCAGACATTTCAACATGCACCTTGTCCTCATTGCATAACATGCATCAGTGGCTCTCTGTCTCCTTTTTTGCTTTTTCACCTTCTGGGACAGTCCAAGTGTAGGGCAAATTCGCAAACACTGGTGCATTGTCGTTCACATCTGTCAGGAAAAAATGAACTTGCGTCTCCGCCTACAACAAACTATGCGTCATCCCGTTACTTCGCCACAGCGCAAACAGTTACGTACCTCGAATACGCAATGATGAATGTAGGCTAATCCTTCTATTATTAGGATTACCGGGAAAAGGATGTTGTTGGATACTTGGTTGTACATACAGTATACGCATATTTGAGTTAGGAACCTGATGTCCAGCCCTGTCAGTCGCCAACAAACGCAACGACATCAACTCTCCCTCTTCTCGATCGAACAAAGGAGAATCCGACTTGATCAGAACACCTTGATCTCGAGCATACACATACGCAGATGCATTTCCTACAACACAAATAAGCTACGGAATACGAGCAAAAGATCATAAATGTGGGCTTTAGTGCAGTTAAATTGAGCCCTCTGTGCTTCGTTTCGCTCTCGTTGTGTGGTGCTGCGGTTTAGCAGCTTGCTTATTGGTCGGCGTATCGCCTTGGAGGCGTGACCGTAGCGCAGAAGCGCGCTAGCTTGTTATAATTGTTGTGTGTTGCTTTGTCATTCTGGTGCTTTTGTACTGGTCCAAGTCAGTTCGTTTATTCTGGTTTTGGTCTGTTTTCATATGTCCACCACTCGATTTGTGGTTATTTGCCTTGGGTTATGTAGCCTGGTGAGCTACATACCATACTAGCACAGCTCAGTTTCCCTCCCTGCTTCACTGCCTTCTTTCAAAGACCAAGATAAGTTCTGCCCCACGGATGGGTCAGACCTGTACAGTCAGAATCCTGAGACTACGACTGGAGGCCCGAGGCGGCGAATGATCGTCAGCTCTGTCGGCTATTCCGGCACTACAGGGCGCTGAGGGAAGGAAGCGTTTATGCCCCGTTCCTACGCAGCACAGTCTGATGTAGACAATGCAGCAAGACAGTTGACTCGAGGGAGAGATCTTCGGAAAGCTATGACTGACTCGCGTGCATTCAGTCAGTCGAACGAGAACGAGAAGATAGAAGGCCCCGACGTCTGAAAAATCCAGTTTTCTACAGAGCCTTGCAAGTCAGAATTCTATGACTATGACTGGAGTCCTGAGGCGGCGAATTATCGTCAGCTCTGTCGGCTATTCCGGTACTACACGGCGCTGAGGGAAGGACGCGTCTATGCCACGTTCCTACGCAGCCACGTCTGAGGTCGACTGTGCAGCAAGACGGTTGACTCGAGGGAGAGGTCTTCGAAACGCTACGCCTGGCTCGCGCGCATACACCAGGCCATAGATGGGCGGCAACAGTCGAGAACGAGAAGATAGAAGGCTCCGACGTCTGAGAAATCCAGCTTTCTACAAGAGCATTGCAAGGTAAATCTGTATTGTACAAGCCAGTAGGTTTTTGTGTATTATGTACGTTACCCTGAGAGACAGTTACGTATAGCTTGGAATGGTTCCTAAAAGAATAGACACAGTAACGGACATGCATGATTCTGTGCTTCATTTGTCGTGAATGTCATGCGTCCAGGCAGAGGTCAAACGCATGTTCAGTTTCATTGGGCAGGGAGCAGGCTCCGCCAGAATATTTTCAGTTCTCTGTTCCGTATTGGCCATTTAATTTACCCGTCTTCGCATGCCATGTTCGCAACGCGTTGCCTGCATTCTCTTTGAGTGTGCTCTTTCGGCCGGTGGAGTGCCCAATATACAGTATCGCTTGTGGCCTAGCCCGCCATATTGCTACTTCATGCAGCAGCTGCATGTACTCAGTGTTTTGGGCTTAGTCTGTCGGTCATAAAAACTTTTTCACAGCTTGCCCAGGCTTGGGCTTGGCGCTCTCTTATCTTGCAGTGGCAATCGTCTGCGGCTATAAATAATCCAGGCATAAATTCTTTCGGTTTTTTTTTCAGCCGCCCACAACTGCTTTTCTTTCAGTCACACAGGTGCGGGCCGCTTGTACTCAGCTACGTCGCCCACCCTAGCACTCCGTCTCTCTCGCCATCATAAAATCAGACTTTGGCCTCCCAGTTCAACGGCTGCAATTCCTCACTTCGCCTCATTCCAGATCAAAGCTCAAGCCGCCGCTTTCATCCAGCCCACCAATCCTGCTCTCCTCCTCTCCCACAAGCTAAGGGACTTACCAACATAGCCCGGGGGGGGGGGGGGGCCCAAAACCCTCACCCCAATCCCCCGTCCCCCCCACCCACCCCCCCCACCCTTCACCACACCCCCCAAAACAACACAACCAACACACCACACAACACAACAAACACAAACAACACCAACCACTACCTGTTCTATCAAAAATAATCAAAATTAAATGAAGCCAAAAGAAAAGGGGAGAGGAGGAAAAGCGAAGGCGTGAGAACTATTACACTTAGCCCTCCCCCCCTCTTTCGTTTCGCTCTCGTTGTGTGGTGCTGCGGTTTAGCAGCTTGCTTATTGGTCGGCATATCGCCTTGGAGGCGTGACCGTAGCGCAGAAGCGCGCTAGCTTGTTATAATTGTTGTGTGTTGGTTTGTCATTCTGGTGCTTTGTACTGGTCCAAGTCTGTTCGTTTATTTTGGTTTTGGTCTGTTTTCATATGTTCACCACTCGATTTGTGGTTTATTTGCCTTGGGTTATGTAGCCTGGTGAGCTACATACGTACAATACTAGCACAGCTCAGTTTCCCTCCCTCCGTCCCACCCTTACTTTTGTTACATGTATTGCTGTGTTTGGGATTCGCACTAACCTTGGCTATTTCTGTGCAGTTATGTATCGTCGCTTTCAGTTACTGTGTGGTGCTACGGTCTAGCAGCTCTAGTGGTCAGGTGTCGCCTAGTAGGTGCGACCATAGCGCACAGGTGCGCTTGTTTTTCGTCGCTGGCTTGTTTGGCCATTCTGGTGCCCTATAGCATTCAGCCTATACGCACATAATACTGTTCACTCATAGTGAGCTACTGGAGCAGACATGCCGCATGCCTTGTCTTTGGTTATGCCGTGCTTTGTTTGGGGTCAGCAGAAACCCTGGCTGGTTTGTGCAGTTACACATTCAGCCTTACTTCGTTTAGCTGTTTCCATTGTTGCATGACGCTGCAGTCTCGCAGCTGTTGTTTATTTGGTCAGCATATCGCCTAGGAGGCGTGACCATAGCGCACAGATGCGCTAGTTTCATTGCTTTTGGTTCCGTAGCCCGTTGAGCTACAAGCACACCTCAGTTTTTTCCCTCACTCCTGCCAAGCACGCTTCAGTTTTCCCTACCTCCCGCCTTTCTTCTTTTGGTACATAGCATGTATTGCTTTGTTAGGGGTCAGCAGAAACCCTGGCCGTGAGGTCGGTCCGTCAACCTCGGGGTCACAGTAACACCCCCTTTCAAGTTGCTGCGTTTGGGGTGTGTCGTGAAACCCTGGCTTTGGGGGATGAGGCCAACGCGAAAAACCCCCAGGTTTCAGGGTCCGCCTACAAAACCCTGCTATTTCTAACACTTCCTTAGTTACGTAAAGGATACTCACATACTGTACTTCCTTTTAAAAAAAAAAAAAAATTCGCATTTCAAGCGCTATTGCAGCATGATGCAGCAACTGTCTATCCGGTTGTTGCGCTTTTCTCGCATAAGCTTGCAGTTTGCCTGACATTCTCAATTTTTTGTTTCTTCGCAGCATGCTTGTTTTTTCAGTCACCAACCTGCAATGCGACATACGTTACTTACGTTACTTATTGTTGGTTGAGTCGGTACGTTCTGAGAGTACAGTAATTCAAAGTGCGTATGTTATCTATCAGTTCCAGACAACATCCATACCGTTGTGTGCAGACGTTATTCAGCATAAATATCGAGTGAGTTCGTACGGCAAGTACTGTACAGAGAAAAGGACAGGCTGCCTGGTGTCGCTTGTTTTGTTTTACAGAGGTCGAAGATCAGATGGAATTCAAAAGCCTTATGGCCGTTCTGGACTGCAGTATCATTATCACGCATCCGCCCAATGCGACGTCGTTTCTAGTCGTTTCTTCCAAGCGGCGGGTTGGGGCTGCCCTTCATTCCTAGTGGGTTTTATGATTCAGTACCTAGTTTACCACACCATCAGTGTCATTTTTCGTTTATATGCTCTACTGAGTGTTTCGGTTCAGCGAGCACAGTGCTGTAGCCAATTTTGTTATTCGTTGTACGGCTGAGGTTTTCGAGTCTGATATGAAGTTTTTGGTACAGTATGCCCCGTAGTTGCAATACTATTATCATAGCTCGCCTGTTTTGGTACATGTACTGGATGTGGTTTTTCACATGGTACGTACTGTACGTACATGTATAGGTACATACGTATCGGTTATGATTGGGCTCGTCTGTAGCCAGATATGTCGTTTTCTGGGGCTAGCCATTTAGTGTGCATTTCATTGATTGATCTAGCAGATCTTGTTATTCATTGGGTGGTTGATGTTTCGATGCTGTTTTGACTTGAACCAGTACGATGACACGGCACCGATAAACAAAATATAATATAATAAACACAAACTCTGTCTGCTTGTCTCAATTTAATTGCATTTAAGCAAACTTTGTGGCGAAACGAAGTGTAGCGACAAAGAAAACAAATTTTTATGCATCAATAAAGAGCAGAATTGTGTACATATGGACCTGAATATACTGAAGATTTGAATGGCAAAGCATCAACGAGGCATCCATCAAACATATTTAGGTTGCTTCAAGCAACATTAGTACTCTCAGATGTAAGTGTGTGCAGCAGAAATAGCTCAAAATTACTGCACTATTAAAATTAATTTTGATATTTTTTTATTAAAATTAGCCCTATTAATTTTAATATAATATAATATGATAGTAACACACCCTGTTTAATTTTAATATGATATAATATGATTATTAAGATTAAAAATGGTCAAGTTAGCAATTATGATATGATAATTTTGATAATGATAGGCAACCCTGATATGGACATAGGCTTTGGCTTAGGCTTAGCAATGGACATAGGCTTAGGCCTAGGCTTAGCAATGGACATAGGCTTAGGCCTATGTAGGCATAGATAGCAATGGACATAGGATTAGGTCTAGGCTTAGCAATGGACATAGGATTAGGCCTAGGCTTAGCAATGGACATAGGCTTAGGCTTAGCAACGGACAGAGGCTTAAGCTCTTAACAATGGACATAGGCTTAACTACTCTTGTCTCCTAATATTACCTATTTGGCGAAAATATTAAAAGAAGTTATGTATGTTCTACAAAAATTTTGGCGACAAGATTGAATTTTCGCCAAATGCATTTGGCGAGAACATTCTATTTTCTCCAATGTTCTCCGGCGACAATAATTTATTTTCTACAAAACTTTGGCGACAAGAAACAAATTCTTGTCGCCAAATATTTTTGAACAAATTCAAATATTTTTACATTGTGCATACATTGCTCTTCTTTATTTATGTATGTACAGGGTGTCCTTTTTCTCCTATACGATTTTGATCGCCAATTTCAATAGGTTGCCCGATTTTGCTCAAATTTTGCCCACATATTCCCGAGCGTTTGCCATTTACTTGGTAAAAATTTCGAGTTAAAATACTGCACTGGTAGTGAGAAATACAGCAGAGAACTTAAAAAATAAGAGAAATAAGAGAATATGAGAAATATGAGAAAATAAGAGAATCTTCAAGCAATGCACCAACATTGTCAATGGTTTTTGGCTGTTTAAGGCTTAGATTTCATCTTGCTGCTGAAACTGGGTTGCTCTTAGGAAAGAGCCGTTGGGCTCCAAAAAGAGTCTTTCAATCTTTTGGCAGTAAAAAGTGGGTTGAAAAATCTCGAACTCAGCTAATTTGAAAAAAAGGGGATAATTCTCACTACGTGCAGCATTTTAATTAGAAATTTTTACCACGTAAATGGCAAAGCAATCGATCAAATCAAACAACTAACCAAAACAGTATATGCTCTTCGACATTTTTCGAAAATACTTGGCGATAATAAATTACTTATCTTCTCCTAGATCTGGGCGACAATACTTTATTTTCTACAATCCACTTGGCGACAATACTTTATTTTCTACAATCCACTTGGCGACAATACTTTATTTTCTACAATCCACTTGGCGACAATATTCTATCTTCTACAATGCTACTTGTTGACAATATGTTTTCTCCTATTTTTGTATACAAAATTTTTTTTATTTTCTACTAATTTTTGTTTGTTTTCTCCACGTATTGTCTACTAATTTCCGTTCGCTCTGTAGAAAATAGAATATTGTCTTCAAAGCCAAAGACAAATATGTCCATCAAAACATTTAACGGGTTATGCTTAGACTTAGGCTTAGGCTTAGCAATGGACATAGGCTTAGGCTTAGGCTTAGCAATGGACATAGGCTTAGACTTAGGCTTAGGCTTTGCAATGGACATAGGCTTAGGCTTAGGCTTAGCAATGGACAGGCTTAGTCTTAGACTTAGGCTTAGCAATGGACATAGGCTTAGGCTTAGGCTTAGCAATGGGCATAGGCTTAGGCTTAGCAATGGACATAGGCTTAGGCTTAGGCTTAGTAATGGACATAGGCTTAGACTTAGGCTTAGCAATGGACTTAGGCTTAGGCTTAGGCTTAGTAATGGACATAGGCTTAGACTTAGGCTTAGCAATGGACATAGGCTTAGGCTTAGGCTTAGCAATGGGCATAGGCTTAGGCTTAGCAATGGACATAGGCTTAGACTTAGGCTTAGCAATGGACATAGGCTTAGACTTAGGCTTAGCAATGGACTTAGGCTTAGGCTTAGGCTTAGTAATGGACATAGGCTTAGACTTAGGCTTAGCAATGGACATAGGCTTAGGCTTAGGCTTAGCAATGGGCATAGGCTTAGGCTTAGCAATGGACATAGGCTTAGACTTAGGCTTAGCAATGGACATAGGCTTAGGCTTAGGCTTAGCAATGGACAGGCTTAGTCTTAGACTTTGGCTTAGCAATGGACATAGCCTTAGGCTTAGGCTTAGTAATGGACATAGGCTTAGGCTTAGGCTTAGCAATGGACATAGGCTTAGGCTTAGCAACGGACAGAGGCTTAAGCTCTTAACAATGGACATAGGCTTAGGCTTAGACTTAGGCTTAGGCTTAGCAATGGACATAGGCTTAGGCTTCGCAACGGACAGAGGCTTAAGCTCTTAACAATGAACATAGGCTTAGGCGTAGACTTAGGCTTAGGCTTAGCAATGGACATAGGCTGAGGCTTAGACTTAGCAATGGACAGGCTTAGTCTAAGACTTTGGCTTAGCAATGGGCATATGCTTAGGCTTAGGCTTAGCAATGGACAGGCTTAGTCTTAGACTTTGGCTTAGCAATGGGCATATGCTTAGGCTTAGGCTTAGCAATGGACAGGCTTAGTCTAAGACTTTGGCTTAGCAATGGGCATATGCTTAGGCTTAGGCTTAGCAATGGACAGGCTTAGTCTTAGACTTTGGCTTAGCAATGGGCATAGGCTTAGGCTTAGGCTTAGCAATGGACATAGGCCGAGGCCTAGGCTTAGCAATGGGCATAGGCTGAGGCTTAGGCTTAGCAATGAACATAGGCTTAGGCTTAGGATCAGCAATGGACATAGGCTGAGGCTTAGCAATGGACATAGGCTGAGGCTCAGCAATGGACATACCTAGGCTAGATTTAGCAATGGAGATTAAAACGCGATGTCTGGAAGGATTCAGTATTGCTGTACAGTACCGCGGACAGGGGGCTAATTTTCAGTTTTCTGCTGATGACGTGAGCTGATAGCCCAACTGATTTTACGTATTTTACAAGAAGACCGGGACGAAAATTCCCACCCAGTCCTGAGATATAAGGCCTCAAAGTTGACCACAATTTGACCTTAATTTTTCACTTTTTCACCCTAAAATGGGGGTAAATAGCCCCACAGTGGGGCTTTGGGGCTATAAATTTGCACACACATAGACCCTATGGGGGTACATGTTCAGACAAATTTTGAGCCCTCTGGCCCTTTTGGTTCAGGAGTTAAAGCTGGTTTTGCTGAAAATCCGAAAATTGGAATTTTTCCATAATTTTCAAACTTTTGAGAGAGTTAGTCCGTGTGCCGGCTGTTTTATTTTTGAATCTTGTAGAGCAGAAAATTTGCTACAAGATAGGCTACATTTGAAAGAAAAGTCATATATGGGAAATTTGCACAGCAAGGCCTCGAAGAGTGGCGAGTAAGTGTTTTAAGAGTGTGCGTTTTCCCCATTTTTTAAGATAACTCAACAATATCACGGAAACTCTTTCCTCAAAAGTAGCCTATCTTATGTAAAATTTGATGAAGATTTAGGAAAAAATGTATTTGCCCCCAAAAAAGTTAACCCCTAGCATATCATCTTACAAAAGTTGTAATTGTCTGACAATTTTTGAACATTTTTGGGGTAGGGTTAAATTTTTTGGGGGCAAAAATATGTTTTTCTAAAGCTTCATCAAATTTTACATAAGATAGGCTACTTTTGAGGAGAGAGTTTCCGTGATATTGTTGAGTTATCTGGAAAAATCGGAAAAACGCACACTCTTAAAACCCTTACTCGCCACTCTTCAAGGCCTTGCTGTGCAAATTTCCCATAAGTGACTTTCTTTTCAAATGTAGCCTATCTTGTAGCAAATTTTCTGCTCTACAAGATTCAGAAATAAAATAGCGGGCACACGGACTAACTCTCTCAAAATTTTGAAATTTATGAAAAAATTGCAATTTTCGGATTTTCAGCAAAAACAGCTTTAACTCCTGAACCAAGAGGGCTAGAGGGCTCAAAATTTGTCTGAACATGTACCCCCATAGGGTCTATGTGTGTGCAAATTTATAGCCCCAAAGCTTCACTGTGGGGCTATTTACCCCCATTTTAGGGTGAAAAAAGTGAAAAATCAGGGTCAAATTGTGGTCAACTTTGAGGCCTTATATCTCAGGACTGGGTGGGAATTTTCGACCCGGTCTTTTTGTAAAATACGTAAAATCAGTTGGGCTATCAGCTCACGCCATCAGCAAAAACTGAAAATTACCGCCCTGTCCGCGCAATTCTCAATACTACCTGACATCGCATTTTAACTGAGGTACCTTTTCAGACCCTGGAACTGGTCTACCTGATCGGTTCCGTTCTCTGCGCTGTTCCCTTCTGCATCCTCCTCTTTCTCTTCAGTTTTCGCGGCCGCATCTGGGATAGTCGAGCATCGAAGGCGTTCGCCAATCAAAAAGCTTCCACTCTCGGTGTATCCACCTGCAAGGTACAACTACAAAGTGCTACGTACAGTTTGTATGTACTTTTTGTAAAAAAATTCAAATTTAGGGGACGTATCCAAAATATAAATGGTCGCCTTTGAGAAGTAATAATAAAAATAAATATAAAAACAAATAAAAAATAGCCTATAAGTGACAAAAAGTGACTTAAAAATAATAAAATGCTCAAACCAATTATCCCAGAAAAATGTAGGCCTACTGTACGTATCGAAATTTACAGGTACGGAAAGGGACGCGACGCCCCTTATTTTTTAACACAGTTCTTTTGTTGTAATCATGAAATCACGAAACGCGTGTAAACATGAACACATGAATACGAATTCTTGCTGCAATTCATCAACATTTCTAGGTAATGCTGGCGGTTAAACGGTATGAAACGGAAGCCTGTCCGCCTAATCCCGCCGGTGAAACGGTTAACACAATTCTATGCGTGTTTGCCGGCATCGCTTTCGGTTGTTTTGTCATCAGCGCTGCATGGGCCTCCCTGTGCATCTGTGCTTGCTGCGGGGCTGAGGGCGGATATCAGGCTAGCAACTTTCGACCGGTAAGTAGGACACTATTGGGCAAAGCTCGGCCATGGGGTAAACTCGGCCCCCTAAGCTGCTTTGAACTCGCTGTTCCAGCAAAAAGGTGACGCAATTATGTAGCTCAGATTTATATCATTTTGTTCACAATCGGTCCATTGGTTGCTGAGATATGCAGCCAAGCTTAGGTGGCCGGATTTTCCCATGGCCGGATTTCCCCATAGTGCACTAAGGGCAGGCAAAGGTTTATGGTACATATTCACATTAGAGACGTGCACCGGGCGGCATTGAGGGAAAACCTACTGCTGTATGGGCACCCTACTAAAAAACCAGTCCGAGAGAGGGGCGCAGTGGAGGGAGGAGGCGGGGAACAAAATAGCCGCGAGGGATTAGTGTAGGTGTCCGCTGGTTGACTACAGTAGGCAGAGGAAACACTAACAAAGACCAGTGCAGGGGGTACAATAATAGACACTGATTTCATCTTTCTTGTGTCGTCTCACCTCGTTTGTCTTCTGGCTTTTTGCGAAGTTTTACCTGTTTTTATCATGGCTGAAAATCTGTGTCGTCTGGAGATTACCGAAGTGAATCTTCCCACTCAATATCAGACTGAGATAGATTAAGCTAAGTCGACAAATGAAAGCTTGGTTCTTAGAACAGCAGTCGCCTCTAACGACGAGCTGAAACTGTGGTTGCAGCACTTCAGCGAATCGTCAGGTCTAGGATGGATCAAACGTGACAGTGTTGGAAGCCCAAAGATAGAAAAGGCCACCAAAGATAGATTGTGACCATATTATGATTTATGAAGGAAGCGCTGATTGTTCGATGTGTTTGAAAGATGGACAAATAAAAATATGCGGCACTGATGAGAGGAATGTATAGGACGAAAGACGGCAAGAAATACACAGAGTTTGCATAATGTACATAAGAAGGCGAACGATAAAAATCAGCTGATTCTATGTCTCGCTCTCCTCTGGCTGTGCGCTGACCTTTCGCGTCGCGCGCGGTAATCTACTAAACTTGCCAACGCCCTGAACTGGCTCTGAACCGTACTTTTAGTAGGGTGCCCATCACTGATGTCAGAGTAAAATTTACCGGTACTTTACCCGGGTAAAATGGCCAATTTTGGGCCGGGTAAATTTACTTTACTTTACCCGATGTAATGACTTATCGGGTAAGGTTTACCGGTACCCGGCAGTGTGGACGCTTACCCGGGTAAAAATGCTGAAAGTGCGGGTAAGTATGGCCAATGCTTACTCGATTTACTCGGCACATACTTACTCAGTACTTACCCGGGTAAACGTACTCGAGTAAGGCGTGCGCTATAGGCAGCTCAGCACTCGCGCGCATCTAATCCTTCCACGAGGCGGATAAGACAACGCACGAAGCGGCACTTCAATGTTCGTTCATTCGCGGATACGTATCTTATGTTATGTAATGTACATAGTATGTACATACCACGTATGTACGTATGTGTATGTATGGTTCAGTATGTACAGGGTGTCCCATTTGGATATATCATGTTGTTTGGGGTTATAACTTGGGAACCAATAGAGCTAAGACGCTGAAATTTTTTTTGAAGATACCCAAGAATATGCATAACCTTGTGTAAAAATTTCGTCCCAAAACTCCAATCCGAACGTAAGATATTGGTAGCCCAAGTTTCGACCACGAAAATCACAAGTTGTTGAATCGCAAGCCTGGTGTTCAGACAAATTCTTGTGGGAATTTCATGAAAGCGCTAATCAAAAATATCAATATTATTTTCCAGTTCGGGGGAAGCCTTCAGTTTACTAGGATATAGCTTATTTCTAGAAAAAATCAAAAGGAAAAATCGAGGAGTCAGATAGGGCGAGCATAGAGGTCAGGCTACTCTGGTGGTTTGGTTTTGTCTGAGACGAGGTGTGAAGTGAACCGATATGCGCATGTGGCTAGGCTAGCTAATGAATGAAGAAAGGAGCAGACCTTTGCATTGTTGTCTCCTCTGGAATCTCTTGTTGCCATTTTTAACAGTTTCAACATAATTCATTAGCGTTGTGATGAAAATCCCACAAGAATTCGTCTGCACACCAGGCTTGCGATTCAACAACTTGTGATTTTCGTGGTCGAAACTTGAGCTACCAATATCTTACGTTCAGATTGGAGTTTTGGGACAAAATTTTTACACAAGGTTATGCATATTCTTGGGTATTTGCAAGTAAAATTTGAGCGCCTTAACTGTAGTGGTTCCCAAGTTATAACCCCAAACGACATGATATATCCAAATGGGACACCCTGTATGTACATATGGTACACTAGCTCACTTACGGTCAGGCAAAATGACGGTGCCGATGAATATACGTTAAGTATGCAATGCATGTTGGTAAGTAATGTATGCGGGATGTAGCATAGCGGCAAGCTACCGCGATATCCAACAGTGACAGGTCCGTTGATGAAAAACCTGGGAAATTTAGTGCAACGGCTCGAAGAAAAACTACATAGGCTTGGCTTTTGCTAACTTTTTAGTTCTAAAATAATTTCCCATACTTACCCGATTTTACCCGGGTAAAATGCGTGATATGGCTTTACTTTACCCGATTTGACTGTAGCCGGGTAAATTTACTTTACTTTACCCGGGCTAGGGCATACCCGGGTAATTTACTTTACTTTACCCGTTTTTCCTGAAGACCGAGTTGACATCAGTGGTGCCCATACAGCAGTAGGTTTTCCCTCGATGCCACCGGGCGCACGCCCGGCGTAAGCCGAGCGTGTTCATGGCTGTCAGTACAATGTAAAAGCATGGACAACCGTGGTCACGCTCGACGTACGCTGGGCGCGCGCCGGGCGTGATGTGAACGGGCCATTAAACCATTAACGGAAAGTGGAATAACGATTTAAAGGTTCTGGATTTTCTTCAGACTTTCAAAGTGCGAAATGGCAAAGCGTCAGCCCATGTAAATCAAGCATACCAACCCAACTGAAGCTGTAATTCAAGATTTTTGGTGAAAATAAAGAATGATTTGATTTGAGAGTTAGCTACCGTAACCTTCTTCGCATAAAAATTCCAATTCAGAAGTCAGTGAACAGACAGAGGTCTATGCAAGCCATGTACTCCCATTTGTATTTTTTCCACTTCTCCTGAAAGTGAATAAAATTATGAAATTTATTACCTACCAAGCATTTGGAATGGAATAATTATTGAAAAAAATAACATAGAGAACAACTTGCACAATGCTTACAAGGCAGCAAGCTAAAGGTATGAACCGACTGCTTTATACGCAAGCTATTGAAACGACTATCATAAACGACGCAAACATGCCAATCTAGATCTAGAATAGGCAGCTTTTTCCAGACATCCTGGTAGACATTTTGAACTCTGTCAAAGCTGCGGAACTGACGGACGAGGTTATCATCGAAGCTATGGATGAAGCGGGCAATGACATGCTCAAACGAATGCAACTGGTCTACCCCTTGTACTGCAAAATACAGATGGAGGTGCTGTATGAACACGGATATGCAAAGGATGCAAATGGTACATGTACGTACGTAACGTACTGGTTTATACAGATGGTTCACTTCACTGTGAGGCAGTAGTGCGCTACACCCGTGGTGAGTAAACTCACGGTGAATTTCCCGTAAGTATGTGATGAAGCATAGGGATGCCGGTGAATTCACCGTGAGTTTACTCACCACGTGTGTAGCGCGCTAGTCACCCGTAGGAATACTGTAAAGTTCCAAAATTAAGGGATACTTAATAATTATCCGAATGAATATGACGGGAAGCCTAAGGGCGGAAGTCGTTTTTTATGGTCAACGACCCAAACTTTTAGTTGACCGCGGGGTCGCCTTTATCGATCGATTAACCCAATCGCGATAGACAACGCAACTCGACATTATTTTTGGAGTTTTATGGTAGAATAATGGATAGAGTGTTCCATAATAAACTCACCGGATGTTTGTGCCTCTCATTCATCAACGGAGCGTTCGATTTCAGTACGCTCTTTTAAATTTAGTAGCTAAGGCTTCTACTAATGGTGAGGCAAAATTTCAGCCCTGTATTCCAGCTAACAAGAAGGTATGAAAGCTCAAACTTTTGGACCCAAAAAAATCACGTTTTTTTTCACTATGGGGCTAAACCCGGGTGTTAAGGCCGAAGTTAGCACTCCACGGATGAGTTTCTTCAATTTTATGCACAATGGCGCAGTAGATTTGGTTCTGCCGCGTCTTTCTTGGGATATTGAACAGGATTTGAAGATGTATTAGCTTTTGGATGGCAGAATAGGCTCTTTATTGCGGTACAATATAAGGCAAATCCTCGATTTCTGAGGTCAGCCTTTCTGAGTTGTTTTGAGCCACTTCCTGTTGGCCTAGAAAGTTGAAATTTTGCAGGCATAAACTTTGAAGCCTTGGCTACTTATTGCAAAAGACCGCATTTGAAAATGACATTCCAGTCGGGAGATAGAGACACATACAGCCGGTGAGTATAAATATGGAACACCCTGTATTCAGCACATGCACAGCACATATATTTTCAGGCCTTATTCGCTTTGCTCAAGAGATCTGCAATTTGGAGAAATCTCATGACGACGTGAGGCAGCTAAATCGAGAACTGAAATCTCATTTCATCCCTCCTTTATCTCAGGATCTGACGTCATGAACAACACAAGTTTTACTTTACAGTAGTATCAATACAAACTGCCAGTATGAAACAAATAAAAACAATTTGAGAGTAGCAAGCAACGGCTTACCACAACGCATGTAGTAAATAGAATAGGGTACTGTTGGGTAAACCAAACCCGACCACCCAAGCTTCTTTCAACTTGCTGTTTTAGTAAATGATAAACCAAATACAGCTATTTGAAAGAGGAGAGTTCAACCAATCGGATATCATATTTGTCTCAATCGGTCCACTGGTTGCTGAGATATGCAGCCCTGAAACTTAGGTAACCAAATTTTCCCATGGCCGGGTGTACCCCACCGTACCCTAAACTTAATTCCTTTGAAAAATCACAGTTCCGTGAGTGTTTCTTCTTCCGTAAACGCCCTGTACGCTTCGAAGGGCGCGGCTGTCGCGTTGTCAACGGTCAAACTCGCGCCGTGATTGGCCGGAATGAACACCACGTGACCCCTGCGCAGCTCGTTGATTGGCGGTTGAGCGTGGGTGCAGTCCTGCGTCACTCTCGCCGCGCCCTGTATCACGATGAGAATACTGCAGGTGGGCAGAGAGAGCAGCTTCGTCCCTCGCTGGTCGGAAATCTGAAATTGAGAGACAACGCAATTTATGCTATTCAACGGGTGCGTCACAGTGGTCAACCGGTTGCGCAACCGACGCCAACGGACACATGGGAGTTGCGCAACCCACGCCAACCGACACATGGGAGTTGCGCAACCCACGCCAACTTGTATAGCTGGTTGACCATTGTGACTTGCCTGTTGAGGAGGAGTTAACACGTGAAAAGGATACCAGGGGAACATGTAATCAGTGTAGTGCGCTACAAACGTAACCTAAAATGATCAAAACGCAAAAAATTCGAAGTTCAGTTGAATCACCACGTATGAAGCGCACCAGCAATTTCACCCCATACTAAAGATTACTGCCAGTGCGTACTTTACATATAGGGAGAGGAGTCGAGTGTTGACGTCTGGTGCGCACAAAGTAGGGTAGCGTGTGGCAAAACCGCCCATGGGGGAGATCGCCCATTTATGGCGCTTTTACTCCCATCAGGCCTAGGTTGTCCAGTTATGGCTAGGAACGAAGAAACAGAGGCTGAAAGTGTCCCGAGATACATTTTCGAGAGCCATGTTTTGAATGGTGGTAAAAGCGCCATAGGTGGGCGGATTTTCCCCATGGGCGGTATTGCCCCACGCTGCCCTAGTAGTTAGCTATGGCAGTAAATTTCAGTATGGGTTAACCAACTTGCCCGGATTACCCCGCACTACCTATCACACGCACCTTTATCCTGTGAACACAGAACTCCGGTACGGGTGGATTGAACACTGTGACGGTGGGATCAGAAGGGTGGGCGGTAGCAGGAAACTTGTTCTCTGCGGGAGGAGCCATTCTGTAGGTGAGACTGTTGCACAAAGTCGAGACGTCCTTGAACTTGGGCGTCAAGCCCGCTCGGATGGTATTGTCGGAACAGGCCATGCATTCAATTGTATCTGAAAAAGAAATGTGCAGTCCAGGGGGGTAGGTAGCCGACAAAAACCTGAGGCGCAAAATGCCAAATTTACCTCTTCGCCTGTCACCTTTCGGCACCTCTTCATATCTACCACACAGTAATTTTGCGCCTCTGGCAGCTGAATATTGGGGCGCAAATGGAAAACTGGGGCGGAAATGCGCCTCAAGTTACCACGTACCTAGCCCCCAGAGTAGGCTACTGTGGGGTAAACCCGACCACCTAAGCTTTTCTGAACTTGCCGCTTCAGCAAATGATGAACCAAATAGCTTGATCAGAAATAGGAGAGTTCAAGGAATCGATTGATGAAATATAATTGTCTCAATCGGTCCATTGCTTGCTGAGCTATGCATGCAGCACTGAAACTGAGGTGGCCGGATTTTCTCATTCATGGCCGGGTTTATCCCATAGTACCCTACCTACTCTCAGTTGATTAGGAAGAATAATGTGGCCTTCTCCACTAGTATGTCCACCCGTCACGCAAAGTCACGAGTTCACACCTATTCGCTACTTGTGCTACAAGAATTATGGATGGTCGAGAGCTGACCCCCTCTGTTTTTCAGTGCGTTTCTTGATCGGTACCCAAGCTGAAAAGAACAAAGCGGTCAGTTGGCGACTACCCATACTTCTTAGCGCAACTAGCGAATAGCTGCAAAACATATGCGCTCGTACCTACTTACCTCCATACAAGTAGGCGTGTGGTTCGTTCGGTCCCAGAAAACAGGCTTCTCCTGGTTGTAGTAGAAAGTGATTGAGGAAAAACGGGGCAAAACAGCCCACATCGCCGGGGAAATTGTAGTTGAGGCGAATTACCAGCTCGCCCATGATGTACTCAGGGTCAGAAGGCTGTTTTGAGTTCACTAAAAGAAGAAAAGACGAACATATTGCATTTGCTCAAGTTACGAATGGCGTAGGGTACTGTGGTGTAAACCCCGGACACGGGGGTAAACCCGAAAACCGTGTATATCTCAGCAACCATAAGACCGATTGAGACAAGTGTTCTACGAGTTGATACCTTGAACTCTCCTTGTCTTTCAAATGAGCTATTTACCATGTTCATCATATGCTGAAGCGGCAAGTTCAGAAAAGCTTAGGTGGTCAGGTTTACCCGTGTCAGGTTCTCCCCATACAGCATTCGCTACCCCGAATTACCCCAGCTGACACCCGAATTATCCCGCAAGCACTATCGTATGATGAAAAATAAGCACACGCTTACATAGCAAGGCCAGCCGCTGCGCTAATGAGTTGACATTTTTCTCCACTAGAGGGCTAGGTTGCATCATGAGGCGTCTGGAAACAGGTTTTAAGAGCATCCTTGGCTTCTGATGAACTAGCAGGCAGGTTCTTTGAGATCACGGCATCTTCTAGAGCTTGAAATGCTGAACTGTCCACCAGCTCAAATATCTCTGGATTACCTGAAACAGAAGACGCCCAATGTACAGAGTGTCTGATCAAGGTAGACGCGATAGCGGAACCTCGAGAGGCTCACGAACGAGCTCCGCCGCGTCCCACCTTACTTAGTCATGTGTAAATAGGAGTGACGGAAATAAAAACACACATTTGCTCATAACTCCCGAGCCAAGAGGCGGATTGAGCTGAAATTTTGCACGAAGATGCCCCCTATGGGTACGTATCTGCTGGCAAAATTTCAGCTCGATAGGCCTACTGGTTAGGGCGCTATGGGCGAAAAACCTATTTTTGAATGATGTCCAGGCTTTTATGTACTGAAAAACTGTTCCCACCGTAACTTTTCAACGAGTCGTGGGATCGAGCTCGGTTTTTTTTTAAAAGATGGGAAATGTAAAGATCTTGGGAAAGTGGTCCGAGCACTTTTTGCGTGTCACCCTTTTTTTCGTTTTTTAAGGCCTCTGACACCCTTAAAATTTCGATTTTGTGGTAAAAATAGTTGCAAAGTTCCCACTTCATACTCCTCCTTTTTGAGAATACAAGAAGAGATTTTTGATCCCCCCACACAAACAGACCACAACACCCACACCACACAACCCAACCCACCCCTGCATTTTTTACTATGTGAATCAGGCATGAGCATGTCGCAGTGGGCAGCAATCGATAGATCTTTTGAAGACGAATCGAATGGTATCCCATATGCCTACATTTAGCTAATTTTTGTTTTCTTTTATAATTATGTAAATTATGTCAATAACTAAAAACTATGTGAATCAGGCATATTGGAAACGAGCATGTAGAAATTGTTTTCAATCGATAGATCTTGCATAGACGAATCTAATGGTATGTCACAAGCCTACAAGTCATCAACTTTGGAAAAATAGCACCTTTCTGCAACTTTCGTCTATGTGAATGCATTTTTTACTATGTGAATCAGGCATAAGCATGTCGCAGTGGCCAGCAATCGATAACTCTTTTGAAGGCGGATCGAATGGTAATGCTATATGACTATATGTGGCCTCTACAGTACGGCAGGCACTCAAATCAGCTGTCTGTCGCGTCCTTAAGTATTGCTAAAGCCAAACATAAAAAACAGCCAACTTTGACAGCTCATAACTCGAGAATGAAAGCGAATTTTAAAAATCTAAAAAAATTCGTATCGAGAGTAGAGTGAGATCTATCTTTTGGTATACCTACCACTCAGCTCCGAAAAAAATCCAGGGAGGAGTATGAGTGGGAACTTTGCAACTATTTTTACCACAAAATCGAAATTTTAAGGGTGTCAGAGGCCTTAAACGCAAAAAGTGCTCGGACCACTTTCCCAAGATCTTTACATTTCCCATCTTTTAAAAAAAAACCGAGCTCGATCCCTCGACTCGTTAAAAAGTTACGGTGGGAACAGTTTTTCAGTACATAAGAGCCTGACATCATTCAAAAATAGGTTTTTCGCCGTAGCGCCATAACCAGTGAGCCTATCGAGCTGAAATTTTGCCAGCAGATACGTACCCATAGGGGACATTTTCACGCAAAATTTCAGCTCAATCCGCCGCTTGGCTCGGGAGTTATGGGCAAATGTGTGTTTCCATTTCCGTCACTCCTATTTACACATGACAAAGTAAGGTGGGACGCGGCGGAGCTTCGTTCGTGAGCCTCTCGAGGTTCCGCTATCGCGTCTACCTTGATGAGACACTCTGTACATTGGGCGTCTTTTGTTTCAGGTAATCCAGAGATATTTGAGCTGGTGGACAGTTCAGCATTTCAAGCTCTAGAAGATGCCGTGATCTCAAAGAACCTGCCTGCTAGTTCATCAGAAGCCAAGGATGCTCTTAAAACCTGTTTCCAATGCCTCATGATGCAACCTAGCCCTCTAGTGGAGAAAAATGTCAACTCATTAGCGCAGCGGCTGGCCTTGCTATGTAAGCGTGTGCTTATTTTTCATCATACGATAGTGCTTGCGGGATAATTCGGGTGTCAGCTGGGGTAAATTGGGGTAGCGAATGCTGTACTGGGGTAAACCCGGACACGGGGTAAACCCGACCACCTAAGCTTTTCTGAACTTGCCGCTTCAGCATATGATGAACATGGTAAATAGCTCATTTGAAAGACAAGGAGAGTTCAAGGTATCAACTGGTAGAACACTTGTCTCAATCGGTCTTATGGTTGCTGAGATATACACGGTTTTCGGGTTTACCCCCGTGTCCGGGTTTACACCACAGTACCCTACGCCATTCGTAACTTGAGCAAATGCAATATGTTCGTCTTTTCTTCTTTTAGTGAACTCAAAACAGCCTTCTGACCCTGAGTACATCATGGGCGAGCTGGTAATTCGCCTCAACTACAATTTCCCCGGCGATGTGGGCTGTTTTGCCCCGTTTTTCCTCAATCACTTTCTACTACAACCAGGAGAAGCCTGTTTTCTGGGACCGAACGAACCACACGCCTACTTGTATGGAGGTAAGTAGGTACGAGCGCATATGTTTTGGAGCTATTCGCTAGTTGCGCTAAGAAGTATGGGTAGTCGCCAACTGACCGCTTTGTTCTTTTCAGCTTGGGTACCGATCAAGAAACGCACTGAAAAACAGAGGGGTCAGCTCTCGACCATCCATAATTCTTGTAGCACAAGTAGCGAATAGGTGTGAACTCGTGACTTTGCGTGACGGGTGGACATACTAGTGGAGAAGGCCACATTATTCTTCCTAATCAACTGAGAGTAGGTAGGGTACTATGGGATAAACCCGGCCATGAATGAGAAAATCCGGCCACCTCAGTTTCAGTGCTGCATGCATAGCTCAGCAAGCAATGGACCGATTGAGACAATTATATTTCATCAATCGATTCCTTGAACTCTCCTATTTCTGATCAAGCTATTTGGTTCATCATTTGCTGAAGCGGCAAGTTCAGAAAAGCTTAGGTGGTCGGGTTTACCCCACAGTAGCCTACTCTGGGGGCTAGGTACGTGGTAACTTGAGGCGCATTTCCGCCCCAGTTTTCCATTTGCGCCCCAATATTCAGCTGCCAGAGGCGCAAAATTACTGTGTGGTAGATATGAAGAGGTGCCGAAAGGTGACAGGCGAAGAGGTAAATTTGGCATTTTGCGCCTCAGGTTTTTGTCGGCTACCTACCCCCCTGGACTGCACATTTCTTTTTCAGATACAATTGAATGCATGGCCTGTTCCGACAATACCATCCGAGCAGGCTTGACGCCCAAGTTCAAGGACGTCTCGACTTTGTGCAACAGCCTCACCTACAGAATGGCTCCTCCGTCAGAGAACAAGTTTCCTGCTACCGCCCATCCTTCTGATCCCACCGTCACAGTGTTCAATCCACCCGTACCGGAGTTCTGTGTTCACAGGATAAAGGTGTGTGTGATAGGTAGTGCGGGGTAATCCGGGCAAGTTGGTTAACCCATACTGAAATTTACTGCCATAGCTAACTACTAGGGCAGCGTGGGGCAATACCGCCCATGGGGAAAATCCGCCCACCTGTGGCGCTTATTTACCACCATTCAAAACATGGCTCTCGAAAAGTATCTCGGGACACTTTCAGCCTCTGTTTCTTCGTTCCTAGCCATAACTGGACAACCTAGGCCTGATGGGAGTAAAAGCGCCATAAATGGGCGATCTCCCCCATGGGCGGTTTTGCCACACGCTACCCTACTTTGTGCGCACCAGACGTCAACACTCGACTCCTCTCCCTATATGTAAAGTACGCACTGGCAGTAATCTTTAGTATGGGGTGAAAGTGCTGGTGCGCTTCATACGTGGTGATTCAACTGAACTTCGAATTTTTTGCGTTTTGATCATTTTAGGTTACGTTTGTAGCGCACTACACTGATTACATGTTCCCCTGGTATCCTTTTCACGTGTTAACTCCTCCTCAACAGGCAAGTCACAATGGTCAACCAGTTATACAAGTTGGCGTGGGTTGCGCAACTCCCATGTGTCGGTTGGCGTGGGTTGCGCAACTCCCATGTGTCCGTTGGCGTCGGTTGCGCAACCGGTTGACCACTGTGACGCACCCGTTGAATAGCATAAATTGCGTTGTCTCTCAATTTCAGATTTCCGACCAGCGAGGGACGAAGCTGCTCTCTCTGCCCACCTGCAGTATTCTCATCGTGATACAGGGCGCGGCGAGAGTGACGCAGGACTGCACCGCCGCTCAGCCGCCAATCAGCGAGCTCCGCCGGGGTCACGTGGTGTTCATTTCGGCCAATCACGGCGCGAGTTTGACCGTTGACAACGCGGCAGCCGCGCCCTTTCTAAGCGTACAGGGCGTTTACGGAAGAAGAAACACTGATGGAACTTGGTGATTTTCTTAGAAGGGGAGATTCTTAAGTAGGGTACTGTGGGGTGTAACCCGGACACGGGGGTAAACCCGGACACCTGAGCATATCTCAGCAGCCATACAACCGATTGCGACAAGTACTCTACCAATCGATTCCTTGAACTTTCCTCTTTGAAATGAGCTACAATGTTCATCATTTGCTTGAAGCGGCACGTTCAGAAAAGCTGAGGTGTCCGGGTTTACCCTGTGTCCGGGTTTACCCCACAGTACCCTACCCCCCCCCCCCCCCCCCCTAAACGCCAGGCTTTTTTGGTCACTACCACGACCCCCTACTATACCGCCACGCTGACGTCACATTCGCCCCATGGTCCCCCTATTTTTTGCGTGACGTACTTTTTGATTATCTCCGAACGGCGCGTCATGCCGCGTTCACAATGCATTCCGTAGTTCCGTACGTCCGTTGTCGGACGTACGAATTTATAGGACGTGACGGACGTATGGTGAACGCGGCGTCAAACGCATGTCGTGAATATAACTTTGAATTGTAAATCGTTCCTGTTACTTGCTTGGTTTTGTGCGCGTGCGGTATGCTCAAATTGTTTTTATTATGATTCATAGTGGCTGTTAGTTAGTTGGTAATCAGTTGAAACTATGTTGTATCGGTTGGTACTACTGTAAAAGTAAACTTCTGTTCATGACGTCAGATCCTGAGATAAAGGAGGGATGAAATGAGATTTCAGTTCTCGATTTAGCTGCCTCACGTCTTCATGAGATTTCTCCAAATTGCAGATCTCTTGAGCGAAGCGAATAAGGCCTGCAATGCGATGCCACTATTGGGTGGTACAATGGGGTAAATCCGGCCGTGGGAAAATCCGGCCACCTAAGTTGTAAGGCTGCATGCCTTTTAGCGGTCAATGCAATGGAGCGACTAAGGCAAATATTGTACCAATCGTTCCTCGAACTCTCCTCTTTCAAATGAGCTTTTTGGTTCATTTGCTGAAACAGCAAGTTCAAAAAAGCTTGGGTGGCGAGTTTACCCCACAGTAGCCTACTACTTGTTTCATCCTGTTCTTCAGTGTGTTGAAGAGCGCTTCTCTGGAAATGCACCTTAGGTACCTTTTTATGGTCCAGCAGCCATATTCCAAACATATTGATCCTTCCGCATTACATTGCTGACTAGTTTGCAATTTAACCCATCCTGTATGCTGAGATACGGCTGCTGGTAGGCCCAATTTTCCCCCCACTTGCCCGCCACTTTTTTCAAAAATTCTTAGCATCATTCTACTCCATTTTCTTCGTAGATTTCGGTTTGGGGCATGCCCCTTCGATATTTTGATGAATATGGCGTGATATTGTCCAAAACGCGGTAATTTTGACTAATTTGATCATTTTCGTCAATTTTTATGGTGTTTTCATCAAAATATCGAAGGGGCATGCCCCAAACCGAAATCTGCGAAGAAAATGGAGTAGAATGATGCTAAGAATTTTTGAAAAAAGTGGCGGGCAAGTGGGGGGAAAATTGGGCCTACCAGCAGCCGTATCTCAGCATACAGGAGGGGTTAAATTGCAAACTGGTCAGCAATGTAATGCGGAAGTCCCAATATGTTTGGAAAATTGCTGCTGGAGCATAAAAAGGTACCTAAGGTTCATTTCCAGAGAAGCGCTCTTCAATACACTGAAGAACAGGATGAAACAAGTAGTACGTACTGAGCTGAATTGAATCTTATCATTTGCATTGTGTAAACCAGTACGTTACGTACGTTCATGTAAAAAAAAACACACCACAAACCCACAAAAACCGAGAGCAACCCGACCCCGCACGCCACAACCCGCGCACGAGAAAGAAACCAGACACAGACTCCCAGCAGCGAACAAAAACAAAAAAACACCAGCAACACCCACGTCCCCCCCGCGCGCACCGCCCACCCCAAAACATTTGCATCCCTTTGAATGGACTAATAAGTATCACCGTAGCCACATTTCATTCAACAGCACCTCCATCTGATATTTTGCAATAGCTTACAAGCATCCCCTCTAAAACCCACGACGTACCCAACAAACGCAGGGTACACAGACCAGTTGCATTCGCTTGAGCATGTACTACTTGTTTCATCCTGTTCTTCAGTGTGTTGAAGAGCGCTTCTCTGGAAATGCACCTTAGGTACCTTTTTATGGTCCAGCAGCCATTTTCCAAACATATTGGGACTTCCGCATTACATTGCTGACCAGTTTGCAATTTAACCCTCTCCTGTATGCTGAGATACGGCTGCTGGTAGGCCCAATTTTCCCCCCACTTGCCCGCCACTTTTTTCAAAAATTCTTAGCATCATTCTACTCCATTTTCTTCGCAGATTTCGGTTTGGGGCATGCCCCTTCGATATTTTGATGAAAACACCATAAAAATTGACGAAAATGATCAAATTAGCCAAAATTACCGCGTTTTGGACTATATCACGCCATATTCATCAAAATATCGAAGGGGCATGCCCCAAACCGAAATCTGCGAAAGAAAAATGGAGTAGAATGATGCTAAGAATTTTTGAAAAAAGTGGCGGGCAAGTGGGGGGAAAATTGGGCCTACCAGCAGCCGCATCTCAGCATACAGGAGGGGTTAAATTACAAACTGGTCAGCAATGTAATGCGGAAAGCTCAATATGTTTGGAAAATGGCTGCTGGACCATAAAAAGGTACCTAAGGTGCATTTCCAGAGAAGCGCTCTTCAACACACTGAAGAACAGGATGAAACAAGTAGTAGGCTACTGTGGGGTAAACTCGCCACCCAAGCTTTTTTGAACTTGCTGTTTCAGCAAATGAACCAAAAAGCTCATTTGAAAGAGGAGAGTTCGAGGAACGATTGGTACAATATTTGCCTTAGTCGCTCCATTGCATTGACCGCTAAAAGGCATGCAGCCTTACAACTTAGGTGGCCGGATTTTCCCACGGCCGGATTTACCCCATTGTACCACCCAATAGTGGCATCGCATTGCAGGCCTTATTCGCTTCGCTCAAGAGATCTGCAATTTGGAGAAATCTCATGAAGACGTGAGGCAGCTAAATCGAGAACTGAAATCTCATTTCATCCCTCCTTTATCTCAGGATCTGACGTCATGAACAGAAGTTTACTTTTACAGTAGTACCAACCGATACAACATAGTTTCAACTGATTACCAACTAACTAACAGCCACTATGAATCATAATAAAAACAATTTGAGCATACCGCACGCGCACAAAACCAAGCAAGTAACAGGAACGATTTACAATTCAAAGTTATATTCACGACATGCGTTTGACGCCGCGTTCACCATACGTCCGTCACGTCCATAAATTCGTACGTCCGACAACGGACGTACGGAAACTTACGGATGCATTGTGAACGCGGCATGACGCGCGCCGTTCGGAGATAATCAAAAAGTACGTCACGCAAAAAATAGGGGGACCATGGGGCGAATGTGACGTCAGCGTGGCGGTATAGTAGGGGGTCGTGGTAGTGACCAAAAAAGCCTGGCGTTTAGGGAGGGGGGGGGGGGGGGGGGTAGGGTACTGTGGGGTAACCCCGGACACGGGGTAAACCCGGACACCTAGCTTTTCTGAACGTGCCGCTTCAGCAAATGATGAACATTGTAGCTCATTTCAAAGAGGAAAGTTCAAGGAATCGATTGGTAGAGTACTTGTCTCAATCGGTTGTATGGCTGCTGAGATATGCTCAGGTGTCCGGGTTTACCCCCGTGTCCGGGTTCACCCCACAGTACCCTACTTTAAGAATCTCCCCTTCTAAGAAAATCACAGTTCCGTGAGTGTTTCTTCTTCCGTAAACGCCCTGTACGCTTCGAAGGGCGCGGCTGCCGCGTTGTCAACGGTCAAACTCGCGCCGTGATTGGCCGGAATGAACACCACGTGACCCCGGCGGAGCTCGCTGATTGGCGGCTGAGCGGCGGTGCAGTCCTGCGTCACTCTCGCCGCGCCCTGTATCACGATGAGAATACTGCAGGTGGGCAGAGAGAGCAGCTTCGTCCCTCGCTGGTCGGAAATCTGAAATTGGGAGACAACGCAATTTATGCTATTCAACGGGTGCGTCACAGTGGTCAACCGGTTGCGCAACCGACGCCAACGGACACATGGGAGTTGCGCAACCCACGCCAACTTGTATAACTGGTTGACCATTGTGACTTGCCTGTTGAGGAGGAGTTAACACGTGAAAAGGATACCAGGGGAACATGTAATCAGTGTAGTGCGCTACAAACGTAACCTAAAATGCTCAAAACGCAAAAAAATTCGAAGTTCAGTTGATTCATCACGTATGAAGCGCACTAGCAATTTCACCCCATACTAAAGATTACTGCCAGTGCGTACTTTACATATAGGGAGAGGAGTCGAGTGTTGACGTCTGGTGCGCACAAAATAGGGTAGCGTGTGGCAAAACCGCCCATGGGGGAGATCGCCCATTTATGGCGCTTTTACTCCCATCAGGCCTAGGTTGTCCAGTCATGGCTAGGAACGAAGAAACAGAGGCTGAAAGTGTCCCGAGATATTTTCGAGAGCCATGTTTTGAATGGGGGTAAATAAGCGCCACAGGTGGACGGATTTTCCCCATGGGCGGTATTGCCCCACGCTGCCCTAGTAGTTAGCTATGGCAGTAAATTTCAGTATGGGTTAACCAACTTGCCCGGATTACCCCGCACTACCTATCACACACACCTTTATCCTGTGAACACAGAACTCCGGTACGGGTGGATTGAACACTGTGACGGTGGGATCAGAAGGATGGGCGGTAGCAGGAAACTTGTTCTCTGACGGAGGAGCCATTCTGTAGGTGAGGCTGTTGCACAGAGTCGAGACGTCCTTGAACTTGGGCGTCAGGCCTGCTCGGATGGTATTGTCGGAGCAAGCCATGCATTCGATTGTATCTGAAAAAGCAGAATTGTGCAGTCTGGGGTAGGTAGCCGACAAAAACCTGAGGCGTAAAATGCCAAATTCACTCACCTCTTTGCCTGTCACCTTTCGCACCTCTTTATATCTACAACACAGTAATTTTGCGCCTCTGGCAGCTGAATATTGGGACGCAAATGGAAAACTGGGGCGGAAATGCGCCTCAAGTTACCACGTACCTAGCCCACAGAGTAGGCTACTGTGGGGTAAACCCGACCACCTAAGCTTTTCTGAACTTGCCGCTTCAGCAAATGATGAACCAAATAGCTTGATCAGAAATAGGAGAGCCGGGTTTATCCCATAGTACCCTACCTACTCTCAGTTGATTAGGAAGAATAATGTGGCCTTCTCCACTAGTATGTCCACCCGTCACGCAAAGTCACGAGTTCACACCTATTCGCTACTTGTGCTACAAGAATTATGGATGGTCGAGAGCTGACCCCTCTGTTTTTCAGTGCGTTTCTTGATCGGTACCCAAGCTGAAAAGAACAAAGCGGTCAGTTGGCGACTACCCATACTTCTTAGCGCAACTAGCGAATAGCTCCAAAACATATGCGCTCGTACCTACTTACCTCCATACAAGTAGGCGTGTGGTTCGTTCGGTCCCAGAAAACAGGCTTCTCCTGGTTGTAGTAGAAAGTGATTGAGGAAAAACGGGGCAAAACAGCCCACATCGCCGGGGAAATTGTAGTTGAGGCGAATTACCAGCTCGCCCATGATGTACTCAGGGTCAGAAGGCTGTTTTGAGTTCACTAAAAGAAGAAAAGACGAACATATTGCATTTGCTCAAGTTACGAATGGCGTAGGGTACTGTGGTGTAAACCCGGATACGGGGGTAAACCCGAAAACCGTGTATATCTCAGCAACCATAAGACCGATTGAGACAAGTGTTCTACCAGTTGATACCTTGAACTCTCCTTGTCTTTCAAATGAGCTATTTACCATGTTCATCATATGCTGAAGCGGCAAGTTCAGAAAAGCTTAGGTGGTCGGGTTTACCCCGTGTCCGGGTTTACCCCAGTACAGCATTCGCTACCCCAATTTACCCCAGCTGACACCCGAATTATCCCGCAAGCACTATCGTATGATGAAAAATAAGCACACGCTTACATAGCAAGGCCAGCCGCTGCGCTAATGAGTTGACATTTTTCTCCACTAGAGGGCTAGGTTGCATCATGAGGCATTGGAAACAGGTTTTAAGAGCATCCTTGGCTTCTGATGAACTAGCAGGCAGGTTCTTTGAGATCACGGCATCTTCTAGAGCTTGAAATGCTGAACTGTCCACCAGCTCAAATATCTCTGGATTACCTGAAACAAAAGACGCCCAATGTACAGAGTGTCTCATAATAAACCGTCCACCTTTCCGTGCATGTAACTCTGGAACCATACCTTAGATTTTCATGCGGTTTTTTGTATTTTGTAGCCAAGACTTCAACAAGTAAGTGTACAAAATTTCAACTATGTAGTTCACATACTTCGGAGACTATGACGGTTTGAATCTCGAAGCTCAAAATCGACGTTTTCCTTTACTATGGAGAAAATATCGGTTTCAGTTTTTCAAGATACCCTGTTTCATGCGTTTGCTATGCTGGCACTGGGGATAATGCATCAGATACACATTTTCTAGCATTTTGGGACATCTTTCTTCATTACGAGGCTAATTTTATTATGAATCATGCACAGAATTACCCCTAAATCGGCACTACCAGTTCGAAAAACCTTGTTTTTGACCGCTGGAGGAAAAAGGCGTTTGAGCAGCTTCCACTGGGCCTAGGAAGCTAAAATTTTGTACACATTTCAGTTGAAGCCTTGGCTACAAAATACAAAAAACCGCATTAAAATCTATGGTGTGGTTCTAGAGTTACATGCATGGGAAGGTGGACGGTTTATTATGAGACACCCTGTACGTCCGAACGTCCATGACTGTCCATGCTTTGGTGTAGTGCAGTTGCAGTTACATTTGGTTGAACAAAGAGTACTCTTGGTTGAACCTTCAATTCAGACTGTACGTCATTAACCGATACTCCATATGCCTGCCTACTCCATTCATTTATGCGCATGCATGCGCATGGAAAAAAGGAGCTCCAGTACCTAAGATGCGCATTCATGCGCATTTATGAGGAACTGTGCGCATAAAAGTCGACCGCCACTTCAAAAATGCGCATGCATGCGCATCTATGTACTGGAGCTCCTTTTTTCCATGCGCATGCATGCGCATAAATGAATGGAGTAGGCAGGCATATGGAGTATCGGTTAACACATACCGCGACCTGGCGTCATTGTTGGCAACAAGTTGCTGTCCGTTCAACAAACCGACAACACCCATATATAAACGGACAACAAACGAACAATAAGCCGACAACAGCTGAATGACTTGCTGCCAACCATGACGCCAGGTCAGGTCGCGGTATGTGTTAACCCCCTTCGTAATCACAGGCGTCCGCCTGTCCGTAGCCACGCAGCAAATCCCGTCCGTAGACGGGGTGGAAAAAAACAACGGACAGGCGGACGCCTGGGATTACGAAGGGGGTTAACGCAGCATCGTGAAAACATGTCTGCCAACAAAACAGAGTTTAAAGGTTTACCTACTTCGAAAATGGTCCAAAATTTCATGAAACGGTCTGAAGCCACAAAGCAACTCGAAAGGTGACAAAGCGATTGCCATCTCGGGTTTATGGTTGTCGTCTGGGTAGTGCTGTGGCATTTCCGCATGTAGTTTTTTGGCTTGTTCCTGCAAAACAGTAAATATCCACCAATTGAGTTATTAGAAGCATGGCCGCAAGATCGTCCGTATTTTTTCAGGCCTTTTTGCTATGTAAATGAGTTATCAGCACTCACCTTTGTTGGATGCGATTGTATCGATAATGCCTTATTCACAGAGAGTACTTTGAACAGGAAAGGCAGTTGCACAGGCTGCTGATTGTCTGCGCAAATTGCAGCTTGTAACTTTGAGCCCAAAGCTTCTGGGTGTTCAGCTAACCACTCAGACAAAAGCACTTGCTTGTTTTGGCCTTGTATTGAGCAGGGGCCTTTGGAGTGAGTACCCATCCATAGCTGCAACATAAACTATGGTAATACACATGATGTGGGGGTAATTTGGGCCAACCCTGCCTTATACTCACTGCGCACACGTAGTAGCGCTTTTTCTTGCAAAATTTGTCTATTCTTTTGCACATTTTATTTACTTTTTAGCCAAGTAACCAACAAGTAGCGGCTATTTGGCTAAAAAGTAAATAAAATGAGCATAAAAAAGACAAGTTTTGCCAGAAAAAGCGCTACTACGTGTGCGCAGTGCTAAATGCGACCTCGCCCATTACCTCTGCGTACGACTGATTCGGTTCTATGGTAAATTCTGGGTCCGAAGCACCTCGAAGATTAGCCACTTCGCTTTGATCACCAAGCTTCCCCCAGGAATAACACTGCACCGGACAATTCAAGAGCAACATGTCCTTATTTACACTGCAAAAGAAAAAGGAAAAGTTAGTCAGAAAAATTAGGATTGTAGAATAGAATTTATGCAAACAGTGAGTGTGCTCTTACCATGAATGAATGTAAAATGCTCTGAGTCTGACTTGATCTGATCGCTGAAAGGATCCACTATTATTGGGCACGACGATTGATTTGGTTTGAAAATTCTTCGATTTGAAACTGTTCATGTACTCGTATAGTCAGTGGGACGATCAAGACCGTGCTTGACAATTTTCGCGCTCCCGTAGCATTCTTAGTAAATCTGGCATTTCTATACAAGAATAGCAAGAGTGTTTGAAAAAGGTCGAAAAGCCGGTTGCTATTCTTGTATAGAAATGCCAGATTTACTAAAATGCCACGGGAGCGGCAAAATTGTCAAGCACGGTCTTGATCGTCCCACTGACTATACAAAATTACTTTCCAATAATTGCGCAGTATACATAGGTTCCTACGTATGTGGTGGAATGACATGCGTGGTCAGAGGGTCAGCCAGCTCTGAAGTTACCGCCTGCATAGGCTAGCCACGACAACTAAACGGACCTATTTGTAAGTTGCTCAACCTAGCGTGAGTACGCATACTGTATTTGTACACAATCATGTATTGGCTACTATCAGCCTTTCCAGAGTTGCTCATGACTGTTCTCTGCAGTTTCATCATTGCTCTCCTTGCTTGCTTGCTTGCTTGCTTGCTTGCTTGCTTTACCGTATTTACCGGTAGATAACCCCCCCAATGCATAACCCCCCCCCCCCCCCAATGCATACCCCCATATTGGCAAAACATAAAAAATGCCCAATGCATAACCCCCCCTATGCATACCCCCATATGTACGGTCCAGTACCTGCCCCTACCTATGTCAGCTGGTCATAGAGTACCCATAGCCACTCCCACACCCCGCTAGATGCCTATAAGCCTGCGTGGGGGTGTATTGTACTAGAATAACCGTGTTTTGACCTCAATTATGCCCTAAAACACGTGCTTTTGACCTAAAAAATATGCTTCTGCGCACCTCTCAAAAACATAAAAAATGCCCCATGCATAACCCCCCCCCCCCCCCCAATGCATAAACCCCCCAATTCATACCCCCATATGGGACCTCTCAATTTTTGCATACCCCCATGGGGCTATGCACCGGTAAATACGGTATATTTCCAAACTGTGGGAAAGCTCCTTTCATGCATGAGTTTACTACGTGCATGTACATACCCGTCATTAGGAGCTTTATAGTGGGGTGGGGTGGGCGGGTTCTACATTTCTACCTATAGATAGGCCTGCTACCGTATTTTCACATCTTTCTTCTCGAGAACGAGTCGTCTAAAATCTGTGCACAGCACAAGATCCTGGCTGAGTTGAATGGTTTCAGCTTTACCAATAGCTTGTCTTTGGCGTTCTTTCAGCATGAAGCCAGCTACTGTTCGAATGCTCGCGCTTTTACTTGCTTTTATTGTCGTCGAAGCTACAGTACCGATATGTGGTCCAAACGAAATGTTCGAGGAGTGCGCCTGCGGGGAGAGGCGTCAATGTAGCTGGAAGGGCTTGAAGGGTGAAATTCCGGTGCTTAACTGCTTCCAGTGCGTTCCATGCTGCTTGTGCAAGCCTGGGTTCTACGCTTTTTCGGGCAAACATGGCGAAAGGAAGTGCATCAGTCTGGCCGAATGCCTCCGTCATCTGCTATTTTGCAAAAAGGAGGTTCAAGAAGAACTCTTCCCTCAGGCCTTACCATGCAATGGAATACAGTTGATTTGATTCCCTGAGGTTGCAGATGAATATCATGCCATCGATAATATGTTCTGCCAGAGTTCTGCTGATGTTCTGAACTTTGGAAAATAGAGAAATAAAAGCGGCACTGGACTGCTATATATCGTCAACGACTTGCGCTGATAAATTTCTGGGTTTTCACAACACCAGTACATTACCGTTTACCGTACTACACACAAAACCCAAAGCAAACATTAAAAAAGCACGAAACTTCTCAATCAACAGGTCAAGCAGTCCTAACGGCAATATAAGAGCTAACTAACATCGCATGCCCTCCGGCATTCTACCCACATATTTGTAATCAATATACAGATTTCCCTCTAAAACCGTGATCGTTTGCATGGCCATCTTCGCTTTTCGAATCTTCAACTCGATTTCCCTGTCATAAACAGGCTTGTCATAAGCAGCAGTTTCACCCGCCCTGGTTGCTGGTTGTGCAGCGATGTTCGTCGCATTTGCTATCGCCATATGTAGTCCTTTTCGTAAAGGGGAGATGTGGCAAAGATTTCCCATAGTGAAGGCGAGGATCAATTTTTCACATTTTCTTTTCAATGAACCTATGCAGTTTTATATGCTGAATAGATCGTACCCACCTGTCTCGTTGCGATTTTGCCTCCTCGCAGAGAAACCCCACTTTTACAAAGCGTGTTTCGCAACGTTTTCGCGTAATTATTGCGAAACGCTCTTTAAAGTAGGTTTTTCTCTGCGAGGAGGCCGGTGCATAACCCCCCAATGCATAACCCCCCAATGCATAACCCCCCCAATGCATAGCCCCATATAGACAAAACATAAAAAATGCCCAATGCATGGCCCCCCCCCCCCCCCCCCCTATGCATACCCCCATATGTACAGTACAGTACCCGAACTTAACTATGTAAGCTGGTCATGGTACCCATAGCCACTCCCACACCATGCTAAGATGCCTATAAGCCTGCTTGAGGGTGTATTGTACTACCTAGAACAACCTGTTTTGACCTCAATTATGCCCTAAAACACGTGCTTTTGACCTAAAAATGTATCCCTCTGCGCACCTCTCAAAAACATAAAAAAGCCCCATGCATAACCCCCCAATTCATAACCCCCATACATAGCCCCATATGGAACCTCTCAATTTTTTGCATAGCGCCATGGGGTTATGCACCGGTAAATACGGTAAAAAAACTGCATACGTACATTCACCGAACGAATTTTCAAAAATCGCTCAACAACTTCACTATGGGCAAATCTTTGCCGCATCCGCCCTTTAAAGATTGCGCTTCGTGATGTTTGCTCGAACGCCGCTGACGCTGCTGCTGCTGTTGCGCCGGCGAGGAATTGAGACTGGCCCAGTGGGCGGCGCCTTCTGCCACTGAGCCACGCTGTCGGGCGGTCAGAGGCGTGGAAAAGGGGCTACTTGTATTCAGCTCGCTGTCGGTAGCCTTGCGGATTACGTAGACTTCGCTTTCGCTCCACGCACCGTTGTTCAAAGTTCCTGGAAAGTGGTGAGTAGATAATCGTCGGCCAGTGGTCACCACAACCCCTGGATGACCAACTGTAGGTGGGGGACAACTGTAGTAGTTTTCGAACTGTTCAGCAGATTTATTTTTTCTGGAGCATTTTGCACCCATAGTGATAGTGTTGCGTAAAAGGTCAATGGAAGCAGCTAATAATAGATACGTATTTTGTAAACCTTTTACATTCACAGTTTTATAGTTGAATATTTTTAATTTTAGTCGCAATAAAACCAACTTGCAGTCTGTAGTTCAAAAGTGCAGAACAATTTCCTTGCAGGAAAAACGTTATATTCGAGCAATTATTTCTCAATATCCGCGTTTCTATTTTTCAAGGGCATGGAGCCTACCTTTCTTAGAAATAATAACGGTCGCGTTTTTTAGTCAGCTATTGTCGACGCTTTGATTCTTTCACCGCGTCTTAACCAAAGCCATCAATTTTCCATGTGCAATAGCTGACGCCTGCATGCATAGGGTAGGGCTAGACTTTTGAGCGAAATCTAGGCAGGAATAGAGTTAGGTGGCTGATTAGTGATGTCAGAGCAAAATTCTGGGTAACTTTTACCTGGGTTACCCGGCCGATTTTTGGCTGGGTAACTTTTACTTTACTTTACCTGCTGGATAAAGTTACCTGCTTTTACCTGGCTTGGTACATTGCTGGATAATTTTACCCATACTTTAAAATACCTGCTTGAAAACGACCCAAGTTGACATCACTAGTGGCTATGGCTAGATAGATGTAGCAGTCTAGCAAATAACAGGGAAGGGAAAAGATGGCCGAAAACGTCCTTTGATCTAATTTGGATCAAACGGTCAAGTGCGCAAGAAAATTACGGCGTTCGCCAACCGTCCGTGTGGAAAATTGCATTTCGACAAAAAAGTAGGTCTTACGTACTCTAATCAGTGGGTTTTTGACGGCATCATTTGTAGGGTTTGTCTCGTCTTCAGCTGAAGATGCATTATTCTTCTGGGATTTTTCCAGCTCGATACAGTATTGGCAACACATTTTTGAATGACCATGAAAATGTCTGAGGAAACGTGAGGAAAAATTCGCAATTTTTAAATACTGCACGTTTTTCTGTGAGCACAACCCAAAATTAGTAGTAGCAATTTACAACGTACGTATACATACGTATCTCATAGCAACAATAATAGCCTATGTACATCAATTGACAAAATAAACGACAATTTACAAAAGGTAGGCTACATACCTAAGTACATGCGTACATAATTTTACACACTGTAGGTACGTAAGATTACACGTACAACGAGTGTGTTGTGTAGTACATCAAAACCGGGCAAAGAATCGAACAACATCTAACAAGAATCTTCCAAATCAACCGGTTCGAAAAACTCTATTCTTTCAGAAAAGTGACATTTCTCAAGTGGTATTTATTTGATATCGATGTCGCACGTAATTTTTTTCATAGAGTATTGTATATCATGTGAGCCCTTCGTACAAACTGAGTGCATGTACAATGCTTGGATCAGCTTTCGCTCCTTCCTTGAATTCATCCAGAGTAAGTTGAGCATCATTATTCTGAAAATCGTTCATTTACGCCTATTTTACAGTGTAGATCCTTGTATAATTTGATACATAATTATTGCACAATTACAGTGAAAAAGAATCTATTAGTCATGCTATTTTTATATATAAAATAAAAACAATTACCTTAATAGGAATAAATAAATAAATAAATAAATAAATAAATAAATAAATAAATAAATAAATAAATAAATAAATAAATAAATAAATAAATAAATAAATAGGCTAAAGAAACAAATAAAAAGAAAGAATTACTGTACCTTATCCATCATTTTGAATATTCTGTCCACTCGCTTTTCCGGAGTATTTTCATTTTCGGGCAATTGAATCGAAGCGCCAACCATTTTGTAAATGGAGCCAACAATTGACAGCATCTCATCCCTGGTTATGAATCCATCCTGATCCAAATCGTATAGTTTGAAAGCCCCTAAAAATGAAGTAGGCTAATGTAGTATAGTATGGCAGGTGTTTTTGCATAGCAGCAAATGTTCTCAACATTTTGTAAGAAATTGCGGCCGCAAATACTATCAACCTAGGGCCTGCAATATTCAATATTTTGTTTTTGTTTATTATTATTTTTAACAAAACCGGTAAGCTGTAGTTTCTTCTTGACAAAACTTACAGCAAAGTTTCTCGTCTAAACTTCCACGCGAGGTGATCGATAAAGCCTTGATAAATTCGTGAAATTCTATTGCTCCATCCTGGAAAAAGTGGCAGAAATCAGGCAGCTGGAAACATCATCAATTAAAATTGAGTAAGAGCATAATTAATTTTCCTCTCTCTTTTTACCTTATTTTCGTCGAAGACCCGAAATACGAATGCTGCAAAATCTGATGGGTCGCCATTTGGGAAAAATTGTCTGTAGATTTTTTGAAATCCCTAAAATTGATTTTTCAATTTAGTTTGTGTACAATGTGCATAAATTCTTTTTCCAGTAATTTTTTCCAGCAATCGTTACAGTAATTTTTACCGATTCAGTCAGCATTCCATTTGGGCAATCTCTTGCAAATCCTTTATGCCTAAATAAAAATTAAAAATAATCGTAACCTTCAATAATAATAAAAATGGCATACAGGCAATGCACAACGAACTCAGACATAGCTGTAGCTGCAAATATGTGGCCTGTACCTAGTACTGTGGAGTGTAGACATCTACGTAAGTATTTGTACGTAACGTATTCAGTTGTCAATTCTAAATGGTAAGCTAAATATACATAAATTTACCATCCCTTTCTTACCACTGCTTGATCTCCTTTTCTGTGACTAAAAAAAATAAAATTCCATTCACTTAACTCATTACACAAAAACAAAGGTTTGTCATGTTGTTCCTGTTTTATTTTTTCATAAATTATTTAGTTTTTCTTACAATATGTTTGCGTCGCAAGCTGCTTAATTTCCTCAGGCTTCAATTTGCTGTTCTTGCCACCCATTGATTATCTGCCAAAAACAGAATTGGAGAAAAGCAATACCATTGGCGAATAAAAGTCCGTATTGAGACGCAAATGATAAAGTATATGGTACGATGGATGAAATGCGTATGGTGCAACGTTTGTACAGTACATAGTATTTTATTTTCCATACAGCACAATCATTGGGTTCTAGTATCTAGGCAATCTAGGTAGCACCACAAGGAAGGAGATGATACTACCCACCCACCCACATTAACCGTCAGCCTTTTCAGGCAAAGTAAACACAGAGAAAATCTCTAAGCCTAGAAACCAGCAGAAAGCATGTTGCACGGCAAATATTTATTTCCGTCTGCTTTTAATAGCCACCGGTGATGGGTCTCTCTCTAGTCTCAGTAGACGTGTACGTATGTACCAAGCGTGATTGGCAAGCAAGCAACAAGTAAAATCGTCTAAAAGCCTGTTGCGACATTCACATTAGTCGCAATAATGGAGTTACAAGCGGGTAAAAAAAGAAGACAGCGAGAAAAAGGCTGATATGTATCAATTTCCTATGCTCAAATCCCTGGAGGTCGATAAAAAAGGAAATTGAAGACGTGTGTATGGTACCTTGGGGAAAAGTCGGCGGTCTGACATACGGTAGCAGGGGTATATGGTGACCCAAAATTTTAGGGGAGGAAAATTTATGAGAGGGAAAATATATGGACGAGCGTAGCGAGCCCTCGGGGGGTTTGGGGGGCGGAGCCCCCCAAGAACGGGGGTCTGGGGGCGGGAGCCCCCAGCGGGGGGTCTGAGGGACAGCGCCCCCCCAGGAAAATTTTTTCACTTTTACGCCCAAAATAATGCATTTTCCAAACTCCTGAGACTATTCAGTCATAAATATTTTTACCACTAAAGCAACGTTGCATTTCGCTTTTCTGACAGTCACAGACGGACAACAAGCAAGCAACAAACGTACGTACAGTAGTATGTACGTGTGCCTTGCCTTGCGTAATTATGTCTGAGGCCTGAGCAGTGAAGTAAAGGACGGGCGAAGGCGATCAGAGCTCTCATCACCTCGCTCGTGGGGTGGGCAAAAGCAAAAAGGGTGAGTGAGTGAGGTCAGTGGAAGGAGGTAGAAGAATGGAAAGGAGAGTAGAGTAGAGTGAGTGACCTCACAGTGACCGCACATAGTTACATACCGTAACCACAGCTAAGGCCAAAAAACGCGTTTTCAGGCAGTTTTACACCATTGCACTCCTAAAAGAAATATTTTTTCGCAAAAGTGGGTTGAAAATTTTCCTCCCCTGACCGCCTAATTTTGGGGAGGAGAACCCTGAACTGGGGAGGAATACCTCCCCTTCCCACTACGACCATATACCCCTGGGTAGCTCATTCAAAATTGGAAAGAAAATGCGTTCGACGTACCGTACGTACCTACCTACATACAATATGTACTATAACAGGTACTGTATGCATGGCCGATGTATTCATGATCGTCCATGCATTTGCGTATGTGTCGAGCCATGGACACGCTGAAATACGCCCGCGCATGTCTCCTATGTGAACAGTACTTAGGCCATAATGACGTCATACCGGTACAGTGAAAGCCAAATACGAACGGGACACAAATGTTTTTTTCTCAACCATTCTAAAACCAGGGCCGGATTTGGTACTGCCACTGTGTTACGCGTTTTCTTTAGACATGAGAAAAAAAAATAATCCGTTTCGACTTTTTCCACCTGACCAATTTACCCCACGGAACCCTGCATGCCAAAACCGGACGGTGTAATCGAAGATGTTCAACTCAAACACAATTTTTTTGTGTCCATAATATTTATGCTCAAACAGATAAGATTTTTCAGGCTTTTTCAAGGAATGCGAAGTCGGATTCTCCAACTCGATTTCAAGATTTTATTTTTCATTAGACATAAACGAGTAAAAGATGCATTGCGCGAACAATGATAAGGGGAAAAATGAAAATTTTGGCGTGAAAGGACGAAGTCAGTATTGAGAAGACAAGAGAAGAAAGCTTTTTGGCAAAAGCTGCCTGTTGCTGTGGCTTTTCTTTTCCTTCAGCCAGCAGATCTTTTTCGAGCGAAAATTGCTCAAGATTTTTTGTTCCGCATGATAAATTGCGGTTGCGGTTTGGAGGTTGATGAAAAAGGCTTGCTCTCTAAAAACATTCAGCATTAATATGCAAGCGTCATGACCGACCTAACAGGCAATGCGTTTAAAAATGGATAAATTTCTTACTTATTTTTTTAGTCCAATTCACCAGAAAAACCGCAACAGAGAGCATGGAGTAAGCTGAACTGACTGAATATTTTTAGAGTTTATTCGCCTGCCACCATTGCTGAGAATTCTATCTCTTCCAGGTAGCGGGAGGTTGTCCATTCCAACCCATCAATTACTTTCATATTACCCGCCACGTTAGCAAGGCAAAAAACTGACCTGGAATGAAAAAGCTATCGGCTTGTGGTGAAGCTTTAAGCTATGTACCCTCAGCAGGGGCATAGATAGACAATAGAGCGAAAAGTTGCGCAAAATGTAAGTCGTGGTATATCAAAATGAGCCTGTTCTCTTCAAATGCAAACAGTAGGAGCAGCCAGCCAGACAGACACTCATGGAAGTTCTTGAAGCCCTTCCACACCTTTTTCTGGTGCGAAGGAAAATATAGTACCCGTAGTTTTTCTTTTCTTAGAATCCAGATCTATTTACGTATACCCCTGCTAGGCGAACAGTTGTTGCATTTTCGTTCTCTTTGGGGCGCACTCAGCTAGAAACTGATAAGATGGCAGTAGACGTGAGGATAATAGGAACACCTGGTGCGAAGGTGATGATAACAGTTTCCCCCAGGTGGTCTGGTGGAACGATTACGCTTTAGGGTTCAGTTTGGAATGACACTGAGACAGAACTGTGTAATAGGGTACTATGGGCATGGGGTAAACCCGACCATGGGAAAATCTCATAACCTAAGTTTCAGGGTTGCATATCTCAGCAGCCAAATGGACCGATTGAAGCAAATATTATATCAATCGCTTCCTCGAACTCAACTCTCCTCTTTGAAATGAGCTACGTATTTGGTTTTATCATTTGCTCAAACAGTAAGTTCAAACGAGCGTAGGTGGCCGGGGTTTACCCCATGGCCCGGCTTACCCCACGGTACCCCATTATTAGACATACCAATACTGCAGCTTTTTACCACGATAACGGCAAGCAACTAATATACGGCATCACGTGGCTATGTATTTCAAGCCAAAAAAACTGGACATATCGTGAGCTCTATCTTTTCGTTGCTCTCCTCTCTCCTCCTGATGTGATTTTCATTTACCGATAGGCTAACTATGCAAATGAAGAAGAAATTAGGTGTACATGACTTTCCTTCTCGCGAATAATGAAGGCAACAGTTGCTTTCTGGAAAGTTCAACAAATTTCGCATTTGCGTGGTCGTTCGAAGCAGCTAGAAACTGTGGCAGTGGCAGGCAGGCAGAAACGATGTAGGCCTACATATCCTACATCTACATCTACCACGTAGGTATGTACTATATGTATGTATGTACAGTATGTACAAGGAAAGGTGCAAGATAGGAGCAATCTCGGTAATTACTTCCCAGTTACCCACACCGTCCGAGCTACTGTAAAATTCCTAAAATAAGGGATGTAAATAAATAGCGAAAAACGAATAAAGAAAAACAGAAACTATAGAATTGATAGGGTATGTACCAGGTTTCTTTTAGAGATTAGGGTAATCGCGAGTTGACCACCCTGCAACTACTCTTCCCAAGTTCAAAACATAAGTAAAATAAAACTATGGGCCTACTGTACGTACGCAACTTTTTGTCCAATGACCTATACTGACCAAATTCTATCCTATATTTCGAAGCTTTATAGTAGCTGTGAACTGTCTCAATCCACATTCTCTCTCCAATCCAACGCAATATTGCGTGACTGCTATGACGATAAGAAACGTTATTAGATTTTTTATCCCCTGCTCAAGGAGAAAAGCTTATTTTACATAAAGCAATATGCAGTACCTTGCGCAAGTAAGTACTAATGCATATTTTATTTCTGAAAGATTAGTCACGTCTTATTTTTTCTGTGATCGATGTTATCTGATATGCCCAAGATAGTATGTACAGTACACTCTTTATTGCGCATAGTGAGCAGTCAGTTTACACAGAATAGAGGAGATTCATGATTGGTATTGCACACATTGGACAAACGAAGCAGTGAAATGAAAAAAAGGAAAACAAAAAAACCAAAAAAGGTCGATCTCTTCTTGACGACTAGAAAGTAAAGTAGTCCTATGCGCTTATCACTTCTTGCTCTTCTTGTAGCGTCTCCAGCAAAAGCAGGTGTCCAGGGCGTAGAGAACCAGTAGAATCAAGGCGAAAAGCTACAAGAATGACAACTGTCACTGGGGCGCCACACACGCGAACTCCGAATTCGGAGCCCTGACTTGCTTCAACATGTGAAAATCTACGACAGAATGTGACACTTACAGCTGCGAAAATCCACCGCCATTTGTATCCTGAATTCAGAGTGTTCTTGGAAGCATAGATTCCGACAACGATTGTAGAAACCAGATAGAGCAGGGTAGCCACGGTAGTAAAGACGAATTGCTAAAAAACACAGCGTACATATTTATGGTAAACGTAAATGATACAGTACGTACAAGATTTTCAGATGTTGACGATGATGATAATGCAAGATGATGTCATTTACGGTATTTAGGGTTGTGGGGAGAACCCGGCCATGAGAAAATCCGGCCACGTAAGCTTCAGGGCTGCATATCTCAGTAACCAACGGACCGATTGAGACACACTTTATCTCAATCGATTCCTTGAACGCTCCTCTTTCAAATGAGCTATTTGGTTCACAATTTGCTGAAACAGCAAGTTCGCAAGAGCTTAGGTGACCGTGTTTACCCCACAGCACCCTATACGACCACCTACAATCATTTTATTTATTTATTTATTTTTATTCATTTATTCATTTATTTATATATTTGTGTAGTGTAGCCTATAGTACCTATTTTTTCAAAAAACAAAGTATCCAATTTCTTCTTACAAAGAAGACGGACAGTTTCCCCTTGAGCTTGAAGCATCCTTTCATCACTGCAGTCTGAGGTTTGCCCTTGCAAGCTTTCTTCCCGCAGAAGATCTTGCCTATGATCAGAACGAGAGTGACGGAAAAGCAGCAGATGGCCATGATGAGAGCAAAGACGAGACCCCCGCACCCAGTTGTCTTCGGTGGTCCCGTTCCCGTGTAGTGGTCCAGGATGATGGGGCACTTGACGCCAGCGATGACAATGATAGCGAAAATGATTCCCACTACCTGGAGTAAAGCAGAAAAAATGACGAATCGGATGGGAAAAACTTATCGTTTCAGTTAACTTGGACTTTTTCCAACTCGCTTTCGTTGGCCCGATCAATGTGCATCAAAAACTCTTCTCATGGATACGAAACGAGGTACGACCCATTAGGCCATTAGTTACCAATGGTACGTACCACCAGTGGCAATGAAAAAGGTAACGTACCACTTGCAAGATGCGTATCATTCCGTTGCACGATCTGAGGTACTTGCTCTTCGGCTTGTACTTGAGCTTCTTTTTCTTCTTTTTCTTGTTCTTCTTCCTACTGAAAAAGCCGCCAGCACGACCGCTGCTGGAAGATGAAGATTCATCCTTTTCGCGACTCAGGCCCAGGAATAGGCGCCGGATTCAGACTTGCTTTTGCTAGGTTCTTTTCGACGCATTTTTATGGCTCATTCACATTGGAAGGAAATGCGCTCGGCGTACGCCTGGCGCACGTCTCCGATTCGATGTGAACAGGCCATCAACAAAATCCCTTTTTTCCAGCGGTCAAGGCACGCAATTCTGCATAAACGGGAACTGCGTAACACTTCCATAAAATTGCAGCCAGCCTCGTAACAATAAAACAAGGCAGCGAAACTAAACTCTGTGATCTTGATGTTTCATCAAATTTATGCAGCCTACAAAGCCGATATTATTCAAAAAGTATTTATGATTGAGATCATCCGGGTGTATTTTATAGTATAGTCAAATGGTCTAAGGCGCTCGCCTGGAACGCGAGAGGTCCAGGGTTCGATTCCCTGGCACATCTGGCATATTTTATTTTCCTTCTCGATTATGCAAGTCGGAAACCGACGCCCCGATGACCGCTTCGATTTCTTCGGCTCCCTCCGGCCACTCGACCGTCTGGATCTGCTGGAGGATCGCTGCGTCTTCTCCAACTCCCGTTCCCGGTCCCGTCCCCGCTCTACGTCCCTGCCCCTGCTCGATTTTCTCCCGCCCCCGTCCCCGTCCCTGCCTCTGCTGGACCTTCTCCTGTCTCTGTCTTCATCGCTGCGACTTCTGCTTCGGCTTCTACTCCGACTTCTAGAAGACGAGCGTGGTTCTTCCCCTTTCAGGTCAAACAAGCCCATGCTGCGTGTGGGTGAAACGACAAAAAGAAGTTATAAGCATGTCCTGTTGCGGGGAAAAAAAGAGGGAAGCCCTATGTATCTTGCGGTCCAGGTTTAGGGTTCGATTCCTGGCACATCGCTGGCAAATTTTCCTTCTCGACTTTGCCATATGCCAGCGGGATTTGTAAAGTATCACTTTTAGATAAAGAAGGGATAAAAAATAAAAAGATCATTATTCTTATCTGCTCTTGCTCAGATAGAGAGGTGCAAAACGACAAACTTTTTGTAGCCGAGCCCGGCTGAAAGAAAAGTGCAAGCAATGCCCGCGTCTGAAATCCGTAAAATCCCGCTGACATGCACAACAACGCATGACAAGCTGACCTCTTCTTCCCCGAAAGGACAGAATATCTATAACTTCTTGGCAAAGCGACGTGCGAGTAGAGAAAGAAGAAACTTGTGGAAACCGACCAGTCCTTAGGAAGGAAAAAAAGAAAGACTGGCATTGCAACAACGAACAGTTGGTACAAAATGCAAATATAAAAAAAATATTTATTATTTATTGTCAAAATTACGGTAGCGTTCGATCCACCATTATTCCAGAAGTCTAAAACCGTGTACTTCTATAAATGCGATAACTATGAGTACGTGAGCCGAACGGTCCAGACTCCAGAAGAATAAGAGAAGACCACGTATTTTCTTTCTTTCGAAAGCGAGTTTACGATTTTCTGCGAGCTTGACCTGACCTTGTCCCAGTTTTGAGCGAGGAAAAAATACTTCTGCATCATGGATAGACTGAATGAATATTCCTTTTCCTTTCCTTTCGCGCCGCGCGCTGAACAATCTATCTCACTTTTCACTGTGTGTGTGGAATGAAGCAAGGACGGGAAAATTATGTTTTCCGTGTGTGTTTTTTGCAGGTTGGAGTCTGATATGTACCGCAGAGTACGCCGAGATGATTTTTTACCTCATTTCTTCCTGGATTCTATCATTGCTGTAGAAGAGCGGCGAGTATTGCCATTTTATTTGTCTTCATTGATGGAATCAACTTGCAGAAGAAAGAGAAATATTTTTTAAACCCTGAAGTTTTACCCTGAGCGAGTGGCAATAATGTCTTCTTCCAAGCAGGCAGATTCTTCTAAGCGCAGTTCAAAACGCTCCAAACGGTCCGAGGAACCCGATTCCGACCCCGGTGGATGGGAGTGCACCGTTTGCACATTTCACAACACTGTAGAAGCTTTCAAATGTGAAATGTGTGACACCCGTAAGGGCACCTCAACCCGTAAACCTCGCCTCAGCTCCACCGTTGTAGAACAACACACGATCGTGCAAAACTTTGTACTGCAACAAGAACAAGAGAAAATACTCAGCAAAACCACACCAACCACAGCAAACAGCCACACCCCATCCTCTAGCAGTGCAACTACCAAAGTGCATGGCACGAGCAGTTCTCCTCCAGCTAGTAGGTCCTTGACTCCTGCAGCGAGGTCTACAACCAGGAGCGTGAGTGTAGGGGGCAGCCCGAACAGCGAGCGAAGCATCAGCAGCAGTGTATCACCTCCGTCGTCCTCGAAACCTCCCACACCTCAGCCCAACACTACGAATGCTCAGGCTTTGCCACAGGGACATCAACAGTCTTCCTTGATCAGAAGCGGTCTTGCATCTCCAGAGTTAGGTGGTGGCGCTGCAGGTGGCAGTAGTAGTGCTCCAGCGACACCTGGCGGCAGTGTTCCAGGCAAGAAAACTGAGCAGAAGCAGCCGCAGATTCGTAACATCGATCGCAATTCCGGAAGGAGTCTATCGGTAACTGTAAATGGCACCACGGTGGTGATCACAGACTACAAGCTGAAGAGTCCAAAGACCTACAAAAAGAGCAAATCGGATCCTAGTGGTGCCTCTGCTTCCTCTACTACTACAGCTGGTAGTAGTGCTGCTACTGTGCCACCTGGTGAGAAGGAGGAGAAACCAGCAGCATCTGCTGCCACTGTTGGAGAAACGAGTGTTATTCGAAGCAATGGGCAGAGTGGGGTTACTGTCACAACAACAACTGCATCTGTTCTCCCTGCTGAAGCTTCATCTTCTGGAATTGGAGAAGAACAGGAGAAGCCAACTGGCCAGGTTGGGGCAGTAATTACAAATGGAAAGGCAGATAGCCAATAAAGGAGGATAGAACTCTTATCAGCTCAGCCTAGATTAGCTCAGTATTATTGATTGCTGGGGAAGGGAACAAGGCAATAAGTGTGTGTACCACTAAATGTGAGATTTCCTGAGCTGTAGATTATAGGGTAGTGTGGGGTAGACCCAGACACGTATGCTTTTCTGAACTGGCTGCTTCAGCAAATGCTGAACATGGTAGCTCATTGTCATTTGAAAGAGGACAATTCAAGGAATCGATTGGTAGAATACTTGTCTCAATCGGTCATATGGTTGCTGAGAAATACTAGGTGTCCGGGTTTACCCCACGGTACCCTTTTTCATTACAGACTTTTGTACAGATAAGGCTGAAATTTTCGCCCAATGTTGATCAAATTAGAATTCTTCTTTTGCCATGTTTTGGCGTTGCTTGTGTTCGTGTAATTATTGGTGTTTCACGTTTCACTGCCCAATTTCGAATAGGGTAATTGTAATTTTTTATCACGAATTCATTAGCTCTTTGACTGATTAGGACGTCTGATTTTGAATAATAGGACGTCTGATTTTGTTCTTGTGTAACTCTTACCTTTCATTAGGAATGCTATTTTCAGGCACTTTGCATTAGGATTGCATGGTATTTTTGGCGTGTACACTATCTGATCAATAGCAGTATTTGTTGATACATTTTTAGACAGGGATTTGCCCTATTGTACAAAGTGTGTGCTTTCATTTCATTGTACACCTGTGTTATCATCAGTATTGTTTGATTCTTTTGCACATACGAACGTTCAATCCTTTGATTTTCCCCCCATTTTCTAGCTTCCAGTATTGCAGTATGTTGCTGTAAATGACATGAACGACAAGTAAAAGTTTGCTTTTTTCTGTGAGATTTGATGAAAGGTCAAAAAGGCTGTATCATGCCATATCTTTTGGGATTTTCTTGCTTATGTCTTCTTTCAATACAGGATGTTCAGGCAGAGAGAAGATAAAACAAAAGGTTGTATTTGGGTGGACTTTATTCTGTGCGATATGCTAAAACATGCTCTTGCTTTGCTAGTATCAACCAAGAGTAGGCTAAAGTTTCTCACCACAACCCAACTGTGTTCTCTTCTCTCATAATGCTACTATTGTGTGCACATTGAAAACGTACTCCTGTCATACGCTTAGCGTGTCCATGGTTCGGCCCACGCAAAAGCATGGACAGCCATGGATGCGCCGGGCGTACGCCGAGCGTGTTTTCTTCCCAAGTGAATGAACCGTGCTGCGTATTCGCTACTTGCGCTAAGAATAGCGGGTGGGTCGCGAGCTCATCCCTATGTTTTTCAGTGCGCACACCAATCACAAAACGTACTGAAAAGCAGGGGGTTAGCTCTCGCGACCACCGACCCATAATTCTTAGCGCAAGTAGCGAATAATAGTCTAGTGCCTTTTTCAGATTCAACCTCTGCGATCGTGGAGACTTCGATTCTTGCCGCCTCCCTCTCATTTTTCGCTCCGCGCTTCAATCGAGGGTAGCTCGATCACAGCAGCCATGACTTCAAACGCTTCCTCGTCTGCTAGATCTCTCTACTACAATCTCAAGCCATCCGAAGCTGGGAAAGTACTGCAAGTTGCAGTACAGCGTTTCTATACGGAAAATAAGTTCACTGACGTTCAGATATCATTCGACGGCCTGTCCACAGTCTGCTGTCACAAAATGATATTGGCATCGTTTAGTAGTTACGGAGTCCGTTTGCTAACCAACCTGTCACTGGGTTGTCGCTTTGTAGTGTTGTATGTATGAGGCAGTGTGGGTCAATAGTGCGCTACCCACGTGGTGAGTAAACTCACGGGGAATTCCCCATAAGTATGCGATGAAGCATAGGGAGTCCGGTGAATTCACCGTGAGTTTGAAACTCACCGTCGTGTGAACACGTGAGAAAAATTTTGCGCTTGGGAGCAAGTGAGAATGCTCTACACGAAAAATGAATCTCGAAGTTCAAAATTCACCGTGAATTCAGCGTGAGTTTACTCACCACGTGTGTACCCCACTAATGACCACCCAAAAGTCTAAGCACAACTACTGGTCAATAGATTGGGTATACCGCTCAACCCATGTTTTGCTTGTTTTGCTCCGTCCATCGAGAGAACGCGTCTAGTTTTCTAACTTTGTAGTGTAATATAGTGACAAACCCAATGACCTAAGTTCTCTAGCTAGCGGACTTTATTTCGAAAATATTCTCACGGCCACAGAAGGTGCAACTGTGCTAAACATGGACTCGATTGCGCCTCAGCATGCTCAACACCTGAAGACAATCGTCAACTTCATGTATGGTTACTGCATCTCAGTACAAAGGTCTGAATGTGGACATTTATTGGAAGCAGCGAAAATGTTTGGTGTATCGGCCTTGATCAAGAATTTACAGGTAAATAGCTGACACCGCACCAAGCCGTCATTGTTGGCAACAAGTCGTTCAGCTGTTGTCTGTTTGTTTTTCGTTTGTTGACAACAAAATGGGAATTGTCGGTGTGCTGTCATTTCGTCAACAAACTGAAAAATCCCCTATATATTTGTTGTCAACAAACGGACAACAAAACTACAACAACTGAGCGACTTGTTGTAAGAATTACGGCTTATCTCGGTATGTGTTAACTTTCTTTGTTGATTCTATTCTGCTGTTAAGAGGGTACAGTGGGGGTATTGGGCCAACGTGTATGGATGCGTTGGGCGTAATATTTTATCTCCGAATTTTCTCCACTGTGCCCTTTTTTCCGCCTTTGTGACTTGCAAGCGAATTATGCAATTTTATCCTGCTTTGTGTACTCATACCTATCTACTCTACCGTACTGTACGGTTCTGTTCTAAAGAAACCAAAGCGTAGGGTACTATGGGTTAAACCCGGCCACCTAAGCTCCTGTGAACAATTGCTTTTTCAGCAATTGCTGAACCAATTAGCTCATTTGAAAGAGGAGAGTTCAAGGAATCGACTGATATCAAGTTTGTCTCAATCGGTCCATCGCTTGCTGAGATAATACAGCCATAAAACTTTACTACTTGTTTCATCCTGTTCTTCAGTGTGTTGAAGAGCGCTTCTCTGGAAATGCACCTTAGGTACCTTTTTATGGTCCAGCAGCCATTTTCCAAACATATTGGGACTTCCGCATTACATTGCTGACCAGTTTGCAATTTAACCCCTCCTGTATTGAGATATGGCTGCTGGTAGGCCCAATTTTCCCCCCACTTGCCCGCCACTTTTTTCAAAAATTCTTAGCATCATTCTACTCCATTTTTCGCAGATTTCGGTTTGGGGCATGCCCCTTCGATATTTTGATGAAAACACCATAAAAATTGACGAAAATGATCAAATTAGCCAAAATTACCGCGTTTTGGACTATATCACGCCATATTCACCAAAATATCGAAGGGGCATGCCCCAAACCGAAATCTGCGAAGAAAATGGAGTAGAATGATGCTAAGAATTTTTGAAAAAAGTGGCGGGCAAGTGGGGGGAAAATTGGGCCTACCAGCAGCCGTATCTCAGCACAGGAGGGGTTAAATTGCAAACTGGTCAGCAATGTAATGCGGAAGTCCCAATATGTTTGGAAAATGGCTGCTGGACCATAAAAAGGTACCTAAGGTGCATTTCCAGAGAAGCGCTCTTCAACACACTGAAGAACAGGATGAAACAAGTAGTAGGTGGTCGGATTTTCCCATGACCGGGTTTACCCCACAGTTACCCTATTATGCCTTTTTCCAGGGAAACTTAGCCCGTACTGCTCTGGACAATAACGAACTGCTAATCCTGAAACCTTCGGGCATTTCCAGCCTTCTGTTGGTCTCATTTCAAAGATTTAGACGAGAGCACAAATTTGTGGATGCAAAAATCGCGCTAACTTTGACCTCGTCAAGCCATACCCATGCTGAACAATCTCAACAACAACAAGTGTCGAACTCTCCCTCTACTTTATCTAATCCTGGTCGGAGCAACACGACGGAGGTTATTCGATTCTTCGAATGTCATAAGCTGGTACTGGCGAGTTTCAGTACCTACTTTGAGAATCTACTGCAAGGCACGGACAGCTGTGCGCTGTTGGGCTTGGAAAGTGTGGACCCGCTCTACGTACGTCAGCTGGAAACGATTTTGGAGTACATGTACGGCCAGTCGCTGTTTATGGATGAGAAAGAGGTAAGGCGTATAACAAGGACGAGTTGCGGTGACGCGATTGGGTTGGTCGATAGCGATCCCGCGGTATTTTGTGGAAGTTTGGATCGGTGCTGCGGGGTCGTCGACCTTGTTCCATCATCTGGGAGCGGAAAAGGAGCGAGTGAAAAGAAGAACTGACAAAACAAATGACGTCGACGACCCCGCAGACACCGATCCAAACTTTCACTAAATACCCGCGGGGTCGCTATCGACCAACCCAATCGCGTTACCGCTTATCGTAAATAGTCTCTTGGCTTCAGGGTATTGTGGGCTAAAACTGGACCAAAAATAGAAAATGGCCCGTGGTCTGACTTTACCCCACTCTTCACCCCAGCTTTACCATTTACCCCACTCTTTACCCCAGTTACACGCTACACCAGAATTTATGCTTTCGTTCTCTTTACCCCAGCTTTACCATTTGATTTACCATTTACCCCAGCTTTACCCCACTCTTTGCCCCAGTTATACACTGGACCAACCAATTTACGCCTTCGTTCGACTTTACCCCACGCTTCACCCGAACTTTACCACCATTTACCACCTACCATTTACCCTAAGCTTTACCCCAGTATTTATTTACCCC
>JASAMW010002616.1:0-11582 GCA_030247985.1 Epsilonema sp. ZAB3_2
GAATGGCGGAAGATTTGCAGCCGATGAGACGCCAACGGTTGACCGATCTCTCAGCAGATGCACGAAAAAGCACAGCAAAAGCCGTCAATCAATATCTTTCTTTTCCACGCATATACATGCACGTTACGTATCATATGCCTCGGGATACATACCGTGATTTGTGAACCGATTAGAAGATAACGTGTCCTTGCGTCGCTACTGTGTCCCTGCACCCATTTGATTCAGGCAAAGTGAAAAGGTTTGGAATTTGGTGATAAATTTTGGTAACAAACATGTGAAAAAACACACTCTTTGCTATTTCTGTAAACGATTATGTCAAAAAATGCCACGTAACCCCTTTTTTGCATTTCTTGTTTACAAATTGTAAACAAGAAATGCCACATAGCGACCGTCCAGCGCGACACACAAGGTGTCTACGGTGTGGGGTAGGGACACAGTCCAGGGACACAGGGACACAGTCTAGGGACACAGGGACACAGGGACACAGGGACACAGGGACACAGTATCTTCTAATCGGTTGAATTAGCATAGAAAATATGAATGCAATTCCAGGTGTTGAAGTTACTGGGCACTGAGAGCTGGGTGGTGAATGGCAATATATGTCTTGCGCAGGTGATTGGGCAGACTTCAGCTCAGGCTGAGGCTTAGGCTTAGGGCTTAGGTATTGGATTCAGAGGGGTAGACCTCAGCCTCAGCCTTAGCCTGTCCATGTGCCTGTGCAAAGTAGATATTACCATGCACCACCCAGCTCCCTGGGTCCTTTTGCACTGACATAGTAGATATTCCAAATTACCCCGTACTACCCTATTGCAAACGCTGGTTCAAATATTTTCATGCTACTGGACCCATTTGTTGTTTCGACAATGTCTGTTGCGCCACTTTGTTTGTATGCGCCATTTAGGCAGATCCTATTTTCAAGAAGTCCACGTTGGGTGCGATTTGGGTGTTTTGGTTGTTGGTTGTTTTGGTTGCGTATTAGTTATTACCTCATCAGATCAGAAAGCAGCACGTCAAATGACGTCATTCATTTGTCCAAGTGTAACTTCCATGGACACCTTGAATTTAGGAGTTCTAGGAGTCTATATGTAACTTCGTCAATAACTCCAAGAAGTTTCATTTTACCACAAATGTAGTCAAGTATTGCAAATCGCGTAATAAAAATCAGGTGGAATAAAAATTTATTTGCAACTTGAGTTTGATTTGGTCATGAGGTGGCGTCAAGTCATGCATGACCATTCGAAACATCAAACTCACGAGTTCACGCAAGACAGGCTGCTTCCAAACGAAATAATTCGTCGTCGTCTTTGGGTGAGATGAGATCTTTGGGGTGGTCGGCTAGCCCCGGTAACGAACGAATCAGATCAGAATGGAAGTAGCGAATAGCGGCTTTGGGAGCATGACATTTTCGTACATAACGAAACCCGTGGAGCGGAGGTTCTGTAAAGGGGGTCGCGTTCACACGATACATCAAGCTTTTCACAAATTTGTTTGGGTGATTTAATTTGCCTGTGACGCTGTACGGTAGAAATAGCAAAAATATTTTGTAGCTTTTGGAGCGTACATTGATACTGTACAGTACATAGTACATACATACAAAACATACATGGCCTACATACATACATACACTTGTTGTCATTTCTTATATCAGCAAAATGCCATACATTACTGAACAAAAGGTTCGTTCTTTCATCATTGCTGGTCTAGTAAAAGCGCAAATATTTCATGCACTGGAAATCGGTTCGGTAGGCCTACATCACGTGTAAGATTAGCTCAATGATGAAAACCCGTAGTCTCCGCTTTTCGTCTTGTACCCTTGGCCTGTTGATTGTCATCACATGGGTCAGAGCTTCATTTGCTGAAAAGCAGATACTGGTACAAAAAGAATACGACAGTGACGACTACGGTAATTTTTAATCATACAAGATGTATGTTTTATGCCCACCAAGGGAAATTTTCCATTTATTTCCCGATATTTGCTTAGAGAAGAATGAATTTCGTGCCTTCATCAAGCAACAAAACAAAGCGATCGAAGGTAAAAATGACAATAATACATAGTGTGGAACTGAGCTAACACACAATGCTCATGGACAGCAAAAGAAGCCTATTTAGAAGAATCTTCACGAATTATGGCGGACGATATTGTACAAGATGGTGGCAGCCGCCCAATTGATAGAATTCGAAGAAGTGCAGTAAGCATTGCTCAAAGATGGCCAAACGGAGTATTGCCGTACATCATTGAGAATGACAAATACAGTAATACCAAAAATCCGTAAATAATGCTGTAAACCAGCAATATTGTGCTCACTATGATTTTGTTTTGATAAACTGCGTCTTTGACCCCACGGTATTACCCAATTCATCGCATGCCACAGTCCAGTGATCAAAAATATTTACTGTATAGCTGTCTACGAACAAGAAGTGATACTCTCAGCACTGGAACAGTTTCATCGATACACTTGCATCAAAACCAGGCCAAAAACAGAGGATGACGAACATTGGCTAATTATTCGTTATGGGAAGGAAGAGGGTGAGGGAGGAGGAGAAGTACGCACGCAGTGCATGGTAGGTCATGTAGTGTTTCTTTAAAAAAAGTGATATGAAAGAAGGTCAGGAGAACGGTGTTTTTTCTTCAGCATGCCATTCGTTTCCTGGAAGAGATAAGCATGCTTATGAGGGCCAAGAACTCTACTTGCATCCAGCTTGTCTCTTTCGCGTCAAGGTGCCTATGCATGAGATTATACATGCACTCGGCTTCTTTCATGAGCATCAGCGACCCGACAGAGATGACCACATTAAAATTCTATGGGACAACATCGTAACCACTGGCAACCAATTACAGGGTCTGTTTCTTCAGTGTTACTGTTTAGTTTTTCGAGTACAAACAGTTTAGCACTATCTTCATCATAATGTAGCGCAGGGTACTGTAGCTATAGCTGGCTTCTTTTCTACACAATATCTTTTCAGATCAAGGAACGAGAAGAAACTTTGCGAAAATATCTCGATTGTCATCCTTACTGCGAAAAAAAGAGTACGATTTTCGCTCAATCATGCACTACCACAGCAACGAGCTGGCGAAAAAAGGCAAGCACACCATCCAGGCTTTGAAAGATCGGGCAAAAATGCAAGCCATCATGGGAAGAACCCTATTCTTCTCCAAGGGAGATATTCAACAGCTCAACCTCTTCTATGAATGCGGTACGGTTGGAAGCAAAATCTCTCTGCATCTACATACTGGACGCAATCATCACTATGTATTATCAAGGGTATTATGCAGTGTGTGTTTATATTTTTTTAGGTGAAAACTCTCCAGATCGGATCTATAGAGATGTAATAACCAATGACACGGTATTCAGCTGCACGTTTGACGATGACCTATGCGGATTTCAGCAAGGTTACCGTCTACAAATTGGCAGCGAAGATGGATCGGATCCAACTGTGGATCTGTATAGCGATGAATTGGACTGGTACCGTATTGACAACAGTTCAGAATATTTTTTCCAAGCTAAGCCGAACGGACCAGTAAAAGACATCAGCAGCAGAGGTACGATTAGATTGGACCAGTCACCAGTCCTTACATTTTTTCCCCGCCTTTGTTAAAATTAAAACGCTTTTGTTTATCACAGGTCGCTTCATGTACTTTGATTCAAAAGGCATTGAAAAGGAAAGAGCAAGGATCCGTTCCCCTCGCATTCGTCTCGAAGCGAATCAAACGCATGTTTGCCTCACCTTCTGGTACTACATGAAATACTATGGGCTGCTGAAGCTGCATGCGGTTGCATATGACAGTGATGGCTCGCCACTGCACCCTCAGCTTATTTATACGCGCGAGGAAAAAGTCGTACCTGAAGTGGCAAAGTGGAAATTTGAATTTGTTTCCATTAGAGTTTCAGCAGCTGTGAAGGAAATTCAGATACTTATTGATGGAATTGTTGTGCTAGATACCTATAGCAGCATAGGCATTGACAACTTTGCCATAGTTCAAGGAAAATGTGTAATATAATTTTGAGGTCAATTTCAGAAATTTTGCATTTGAGAAAACTGTTGAGTCGTTGTTGACCACTGTATGTAATGCACGCACATTACACCACTGCGCAATGGGCAGCAAAAATATAGTCAATGTTAGGCCATGTGGAATCAAAATAGCGGGCACTTCTAGCAATACTAGCAGCACTAGCAGGGTACTGTGGAACTGTACCGATTAAGACAAATACATCAATCGATTCGTTGAACTCTCCTTTGATAAATGAGCTGGTCATCAAATCAGCTTTCAAATGGTATATAGTTCATCGTTTTGCTGAACACCAAGTTCAAACGAGCGGGGTGCTCGACTTACGTACACAACCCGTTTCGTACCCCGGTTTTCGTACCCTGCTCGTTTGGTACACTTTGCAGTTCATACCGGACCCACCTGGTACATTCCTCGTTTCGTACCCCAATTTTACGTACACACTTTGTTAGCAGTGCGTTTCGTACACTTGCATATGGTACACTTATTGTTTCGGACATTCCATGTTAGGTACACTCCCCAGTACAATACGTATTAAATTCTTCAGTCCTTGAAGAATGAATTTGCTTAGGCTTTAGGCTTAGGCTTAGGTCCCAGTGTCCAGGTGTCCAAGTGTCCCAATCTCTTAGGCTTAGGTCCAAGTGTCCCAATGTCTTAGGCTTAGGCTTAGGTCCAAGTGTCCCAATCTCTTAGGCTTAGGTCCAAGTGTCCAGGTGTCCAAGTGTCCCAATCTCTTAGGCTTAGGTCCAAGTGTCCCAATGTCTTAGGCTTAGGCTTGTAGGTCCAGGTGTCCAAGTGTCCCAATGTCTTAGGCTAGGCTTAGGTCCAAGTGTCCCAATGTCTTAGGCTTATGCTAAGGTTCAGGCTTAGCCTTAGGCTTAGGATTGCACACTTGGACACTTGGTTACTTGAACATGACACTGGTATGTACGTACCTGTCTGTATATGTAGGCACACAACACAATCATTCCATGCTTAGCATTATGTACACAACCCGTATGATTTTTCATTTCGACCAGTATGCATGATTTGAATGACGTATTGCTGTGCAAATTTGTGTATGTATGTACGTATCTCAAAGTGTACCAACAAAGAAGTGTACCAATCGGGGGTGTTCAGTATACGAAATGAAAGTGTACCGATCAACAGGTGTACGACAAAAGCAGTGAACGTAACGGCATATGTACGAAAGTGTAAATATACGAAACGTGCGGGTACGAATCGGCAGTATACGAAACGGTGAGTGTACGTAATGCGAGCAGATCAAACGAGCTTTAGGTGGCCGGGTTTAACCCACGTCCCTATGTACTGCAATTTGCAACCGACGAGGAAATTTTCCTTCACATAGTGTACGCGTGTCGTGTACTGTGCGTGCAGTATGTATTGTGTAGGTCTAATCAATGTATTTCAGCGTGTTTGGCGAACTGGCGGCACTACAGTTTTCCTCATTATTATCCTTGAAACGTCGACCATTGGATGGTTTGTACATTGCGTTGAATGGGCAACACTAGATTGGAAAGTGTCAATGCCTAAAAAACAGGAAGTAGCTACTGCACTTATGGAACTTCATTGGTGTTAATGGCATTATGTATGTACGTGCATACTGCGCATGTACTGTACATTAACATTTACATTGCAATCAACATCATAGTTGATGGTTCCAGAGAAGGGACGACCGTTAACACGGAAGGACGTCGGTCGCTGGCGAAGGCCATACACCTGCACTGTACCCCACACTAGGTTTGCAGCGCTGCTGAATCTGTTCACTGTTCGTGTGATGTACAGCGTGGATTGCGTTTGGCCACCAAAAACCTTCAAGAACACACCACAACTTATCAGAAAATAAAGTACAGAGTACTACGAAAAGTGCCAGTGAAATGAATCAGCGTCTTCGCTTCTCACCTGTGAAGTTACGTTTGTGTGAAAGAACAGATAGTTAGTTCCTGAAACAAAGTAGGATGTACTTGTGCGTGGCTTTTCATGAAATCACATCGAAACCTCCTGGAAATGTGGGCATTATTCAAGTGAACTATTATTGCAACTTGACATACTGTAAACCCTCGTTTGTAGCCCCCTCGAATATAGCCCCCCCTCGTATATAGCCCCCTAATCGGCGACTAACATCATTTGCCCTCGTATATAGCCCCCTATAGTGAAACGCGAAAAGCAGCGGAAAACGTGTGTTTTTTCAGCTAAAAACAGCGTTCTGGGGTGTTTTCCATGCATAGGAGATCATTTCCACATCATTTGGAACAGTTCTGAACATTTTACTTGTGATGTCTCTTTGACGAAAATTTTTGACAACACAAAAATTTTACAGTTTTTTGAGCTAAAAGCTGCTTTTTTGACTAGAGGAGCTTGGAAACATGCAAAATAACCGCCAGAAATGAGTTCAGGAGGTCAAAAAACCCTACTTTGGGTGCAAATGTAAAATGCCCTCGTATATTGCCCCCCTCGTGTATAGCCCCCCTCGTATATAGCCCCCCTAATCGGCGACTAACGTTTTGATAGCCCCCGGGGGCTATAAACGAGGGTTTACAGTACCATGGCTGACGCCATCATCCCAGAACAAGTCTCCTTTAGCCGACAAAGTATCGTCTAATGACGCCAGCAATCCCATTGGATTCATCCGGCTGAAAATCAAGTAATGAATACTACTACACAAATTGCAACAGATAAGTTGGCTAAAGGTAGGTACTATTTGCGGTGCCCAGTCAAAGCCGTGTAGTGAACAAGTACATAAGAGTACCGTAGCTGATAAACGGCATTGGCTTATATAATGGTATGATATGAATATGATACAGACGGCATTATCGACCTTTGATAAGTTGTGGTAGCTGGCTGTTGCCAAGGAATAATGAAACCTCCATGAGAAAACAAGGCAATCTGATTCAAAGGAATGCCCAGTGAGACCACACCCGTGTTTCCATTCTCGATTTCGCACCCCTATAATTACGATACGGTAAACTTGACAAGAAATGAGAGTTAGCTCAACCGAAATCGCGTGATAACACTTGCGTTTTGAAAGTTGAACCATCTTTCTGATTGAGGAAAGTAGCCATTTCTAATGGTTTGTCCCTTCTGAATGACTGGAACAATCAAGAGAGAGTTGCCCCACATGAACTGATCCTGAATTCCCCAGGTGTTGTGATCTGTCGGGAAGCTAAAGGCACGCGACGGCACATCACATAAACCTGCTGGTGATGCATATTCAATTCACAATGCATAAATCAGCCAGTGTTTGTGCAAAAAAGTTGATGCAATATTTTATTTATGTACTTGAAGAACATTGGTCTCATAACGGTCAGTCCCTGACTTGAAGCCTTGTACAGTAAAGTGTACAAATGAGGCAGTAGCTTGTATCTGATCAGCATGACACTTCTCAGTGCAGATTGAGCTTGCTGACTCCAATGAGCTGGATCTTGAGGCTGCAGACAAAGTGCAATGTCGCCTCGCCATTGCGCCAATAAACATCTGCGCTACTCTGCATCTCGTGCACGTATAGAGGTAAAAGCTTACTGGCTCTCCAATAGCGTTGTGATTTCTCATGAAGGGATAGAAGGAGCCCAACTGAGTCCATCGAATACAAAGCTCCTCAGATGGAGCGCCAATAAAGCCGCAAATATCAGCTCCAGTAAATGGAATTCCAAACCAGCCGAATTCGATTATGGCTGAAAAACTGCCAGCACTAGCTACTGACTGTACACTGTACGTACGTACAAAACGAACTACGTGTGTGTACTATAGGCCTATACGTACCTTGCATACATGTCCATTGGCTATTGCAACGTGACAAGATCACTACTGACCGATCATACTATTTTTTTTAGCAACGTAAACCAATCACTAACTGTTGATTGAGTATTGAAGGTTTGCCCAATTGGCAGTATTGTCTCCTGTCCAGTGAAAGGTGTAAACGCCAGACCCTGGAGCTGAAGATCTGGACAAGATGAACGGTCGTTTGCCAGGCATTGCAGTATTCAAGGCGCTAAAAACAGAACGGATGGTAGGCCTATTCATCTCATTGGTCATTATTTATTGTAGCACCGCGATAGATGATGGCGGTAATACTATGTACACATTAGTACATACATGTTGGTCGCTTTAGCCTCATAATATCCGTATTTCGTATGCTGATCGTATTCTCGAGTCCCCGCACATGTGTTCACATCCATGCAAACGGTTTTGGAGTTAATATTACCGTAAGGCATTGCTAAAATAGAGAGCTGCGTGTGTATTGTGGAAGGAAACACGAATAATGCAGTGTATATTTACGGTAGTGTGTGGTGTGGCCACTGGTCATAACTGAAATGGGTTGTATTGTATAAGTATATTACGAATGACAGGAGGATTATTCCAGCGGTTTCGTGCACAGTTCATGCAGCTGGAGCAGTGGGGAAGGTTGCCGGGTTGATCCGGGCAAAAGGCATTCGATGGCTCATTCATGTCCTGCAGAACGAAGTACAGTTGTTTGCAAAAGGGCACATAGAAAGTGATAGAAAGATTACTGGTTACGGGAGCATACAATCCAAAGGCCGTCAACAGCGACGTTATTTCTCCAGTTTCTGACCCATGATGCCCACCACGGTATGGTTTGGGGACAGCTGAAGTCAGGAAAATAGCAGCAGCCGGGCCAAACCTGCAGAGAGGATACGGCGAAAACTCTAAAAATGAGCGCTAGTTCGTTCAGTTTTCTGCTTTACTTACGCTGCCCTGAAACGGAGATCGGCCGTATTTGAAGAAGACATTCTGAGCAATTCCAGTTGTCAGTGGGCCATAGTTTGGATCTCCAGACTTAATACAGGGATCCTACAGCAAGCATACATCCAGAGCAGCGATACCAATAGGGAAAAGAAATGGCACTACTAAAAAGAACTACAAAATTGAACTAAATTTACTTACTATGTTAAAAAGAAAGACGTTTAAAAAATCACCTACCGTACCGTACCACAATTGTGACAAAGTGCCTATGTTCCCTATGCAACTGTTGAACAAACTGCGGCAAGCCAGCCCATTTCGAATGATCATAAGTCCAAACACGGAAGCCATCCATGTAATCAATGTCAGCCCATTGCGTGTCCTACAGCTACAATACATTTTGCATGCGTATGGCAATACTACTATTTCAAAGAAGGAATTCAAATGACGCTGTCTGTCGGCATATATACGCACGTAAGGAATGCCAGAAGCGACCATCCTGTCATGAACTTGTTGAACGTTAGCCAGTCCAGTGTAGCCATAGCGGCAAAGGTGAAAGCCTAACGACCAATATGGAGGCAGCATAGGTTTACCAATTACCTATTACGCAAAGTCAAAAATAGGTCAAGTTTTAGTGCATACTGAATATAACATACTACAGGGTGTCCCACGTAAACCTAACCTAAAGATCCAGCCTTATAACTTCCGTATTCAACTAGGGATGAAATTACGAGTTTGTAAATTTGTGACCACGTTTTTCAACTTTTTGAAGTCAGTGGTTCCGCTATTGACCTCGACAGCTTCTTGAAGGCTGTTATGGGCGGTAAATCGCCTGTACTTTTGTATCCTTAGTGTTCTGGATGGTGATAATGTTCAGTCATTGTTGTTCCACCATATTGTCATGTTGGATAAGCTTCTTGACCATGCTGAGCAGAAGATTCTAATCTCAAACCATGCTCAGTGAGGAAAATGATAAAAACAGGGTCCAATATTTCTACGCCTGTAATTTCGTTCGCTGTGGGACTATCCGGCTCAAATTTTGCCACAAAGTATGATAAATTCTTGGGCTTCTGGTGACAAAATTTCAGCTTGATATCTACTGTATTACAGACATTATAAGGCTGGATCGTTAGGTAGGTTTACGTGGGACACCCTGTATATGTACAGTGCATAGTTGCAGAACACTGGGTTTGCGTTGTCAGCTTACTGCCAAGTATTGCTGAATTACAGCAGAAGGAGTTGGACCCATAAATACTCTGAATTCCAGGTTGCCACCAATTGTCTCATATTGCAGCGCTGGATATGGCTTTGTGATAATGCCTATAGGAAATAGAGTACTGCAGTAGGGTATACCGGAAGATCGCACAAATGGGGTAAGTTTACGTTGGGCATGACTGTTGACGAATGCAACGCCATGTGTGTTGCCATCATTCTCCACTATCAGATAGAGTGGATGCGTGCCATAAAGATTCAGATGTCTTCCAATATCTGATCCGGGATTCACTGGCTGATCTCTTGAAAACATTGGGAAGTAATGGAAATTGAGTCCGTGCTTGAGATTTGGATGCGTCTGCTCTCCGATTCCGTAGACATTGGTGCTAGGCAGTAGGGTATTGATGGACAGATATTGACTCTCAATGATTGGTCCAGGGATGCATAGGAGTCAAAACTACAATGAACCCATTTCCGCGCGTTGTATTAGGAAATTGAGTGGGCGCTTACATTTTGGTCCCAGTTGCAACTCTGGTGACTGTGATTCCAAATGGCTGCTGATGCACATCCACTGAATACATCATACTTGATTCGTCAACCAGCTGAGCGTTGGCGGATGGAGCTTGTGGTGCCGTAGTGGAGTCGCCATATAGCTATTCGTACAGCATACGTACATATGTACAGTAACACCAAAGAGCAGTGTGTGGTGTTATGATTCGGTGCAAATTTATCCATCGCTATCGGCGTTGTCATACGGTGACATGAAGAGGTTGTGGCAGATTGATAGAGGACGGTGAAGGTGACTTCATTGATGGGTGATCCAGTTATGGAAGGAGAGGTGAATCTGCGCACCATTCTGCCGCTCTTTCCGTTGCCGAGATGTTGGATGGATTCCCACTTCGTAACCAGCCATGGTGGCCTTACTACTGGAGTCAAAGATACAGTAGGGCGAATGATGATTGTCATCTCCCGGCACACACCATAGACACCTTCAAAAATCAAAAAAAATGGAAATAACAAAGAAGGAATCATCTGGAATCATAAATCTGTGCTTTTTAGTACACGCTGTCTATCATAATTTTGTTTAATGTATTAGCCAAGTAATCAGCAAGATGCAATCACTGAATGAATTATTGATGCGGTGTTCCTCACTTACCCTCGATCTTGGCATTTTTGTGGAGTAGCGCCTGATTGCGGGTAACAGTCGATCTTGACGGCAGTAGTCTATTCGCGCACTTTCTGGCACCATGGCTCAGGAGTGCCAGCTGGTAGGGGACACCAAATGTATCTGCATGCAAGTTTCAGTGCACAGTATTGGTAGGTATATGTATACAACTTTTGGCAATAAAACCAGCGTCGATAAAAAAGAGCGCAGAAAAATTTGCCCGTCCATTGTGCAAAAACAGGCGCTAATAACTGGCCGGTTTATCATGAAACACTCTGTATGATTGTACTTGTACATATACACTACATACAGTACATACATAATTGTTACATAGCTACCTATCCTACGTATTGCTTGATGGGGTCGGTGCACTCGGGCATTGGGTGCGGGTAAACCAAACGGGCACTTTGCCATTAAGCAATCCAGTACCAACACCGACCAGCCCCACGATAATGTAGCCTGGGTGCAGATCACATACATATGTACCCTGGAGGCTATGCG
>JASAMW010002620.1:0-10790 GCA_030247985.1 Epsilonema sp. ZAB3_2
AACCAGCTCCGTACGGCCCTGACCCGCCGGGCCCGCGGGGCACCCGCGGGTCACCCGAGGGTCACCCGCGGGTCACCCGCGGGTCACCCGAGGGTCACCCGCGGGTCACCCGAGGGTCACCCGCGGGTCACCCGAGGGTCACCCGCGGGTCACCCGAGGGTCACCCGCGGGTCACCCCGAGGTCGCCGAGGGTCACCCGCGGGTCACCCGAGGGTCACCCGGAACCGAATAGAAGCGCCGGCGGAAAAGAAGAAAATTATTGATCCAACCAATGACTGCGGGTGACCCGCGGGTGACCCTCGGGTGACCCGCGGGTGACCCTCGGGTGACCCGCGGGTGACCCTCGGGTGACCCGCGGGTGACCCACGGGCCCGGCGGGTCAGGGCCTTACGGAGCTGGTTAAACAAAATAGCATGCCTTCCAAGGACCATGAAAAATAACAATAAAACTTGGAGATCGAATGAAAGAAAACATACCGTTTTGACAAGTCACATTGTTGATCTGGCAATATTTGCCTTGATTGCAGTTAGGGCCAGTCCATCCTGGGTTACATACGCAGGTGTATCCATTCAGACCATTCAATGGTCAATGACACAATTGACACAATGTTGATTATTTCCACAGTTCACATTGAGACAGTAATTCGGGCCTAGAACAAGTAGCAGCTGATAAAAGGTATAAACTACATACAAAACTAATGCAAGCCTAATGTCCCATTCACATATCGAAGCCATGCGTTGGGCGTACGCATGGCGTGTCCACGGCTCGACACGCGTAAACGCATGGAGAGCCATGGATGCGCCGGAGAGCCATGGATGCGCCGCGCGTACGCCGAGCGCACCTCTTCCTATGTGAATGAGCAACAATAAAAGCATGGTAGGCTACTGTGTACCTACCTACATACAATACACACATCTATTCTCATATTGTTGCCTGATACCTGTGAAGTAACGCGCAGAAAAGCCCACGCTCTTGCGCACCCAGCTACTTACTACCCTCCGTTAGGTACGTACAGTACATAAATACGGTAGGTATATGCTACTTGCGTTATGATTCCTGGGTACTCAAAGGGGGCTCCGGGTCTCATGACTAGCCGAAACGTCAAAATCACAAGTTCACCCAGAGATGACGAATGATTTCGTCACGCCTGGGTGAACTCGTGACTTCGATGTTTCGGCTGGTCATGACGCGGCCACCTCGGAATCATAAATGCAAGTATAAACGTACATACGTAAGTACGCACGTTTTCAGCAGCGTTCCATCGTAATCGTAGACTTTGATGCTGTCCAGTTGGCACCTACTGGAATTCTACAGCACCTGACGTCATCATCAACCAATCACAGTGCGCGTTCGGCGGATATTGCATGGAGCCGCGAGCCGTCTGATTGGATGAGCCCTGGGAAACTGGTCCTTACTCCACCGTAACGGTAAGCTAAAAGAAAACGTGAAACATCACCGTCACAGGTTGACAGATTGCAATGTAAAATCAAGAATTTATTAAGACTAAAGAAACGGTAGCAATAGAACCAGCGTTTTTCCTCCGGTCAATAGTGGTAGGTATATTCTGGTTCTTATCTAATCATCAAATTCTTGAGCTACGAAGGAATGTAGGGTATTGTGGGGTAAACCCGGCCATGGAAAAATCCGGCCACCTAAGCTTCAGCGCTGCATATCTCAACAACCAATAGATCGGTTGAGACTAGTATGATGCCAATCGATTCCTTGAACTCTCCTGCTCTTTCAAATGAGCTACTATTTCGTTCATCATTTACTGAAACAGCCAGTTCAAAGGAGCTTAGGTGGCCGGGTTTACCCCCACAGTACCCTACATTACATACGAACGAGTGCATACGAGGCAGCTCATCTTCGCAAGCTTCTCCAGTGAAGCCAGCTTCACAATGGCATACTGGACCAGTTGTTCCATGAATGAAAATGCCCTGTCCCCTTGTGCATGCAAACGAAGGTGTGCACACAGTGTCTACGCAAAACAGCGAAGATAAAATGAGAATTGTTACAAATCTATAACCGAGCACATGCGATCGTGATGAGTACCAATTTCGCACACTGGACCTTTAAACCCAGCTGAGCATGCGCAAACCGGTCCAGTGGCTTCATCTCTGCTCTGCATTCGCCATCGTTTTGACAAATGACAGTCTCGCAAGATGGACCGCTTATTGCTGCAAAACATAAATGTGACATTTCGTGCACATACGTAGATCAAAATATAGATACGCATGTCATATTTAACCCCCTCCATAATCGGTCACCCCGTGATTATGGGCGGCCCAAGTACACAGGGTGGCCGCAAGGGGTGTATGCGGCCAGGCGGCCACCTGAGATTATGGAGGGGGTTAATTACATCTCTTTTCAATTTGATGAACGATGCCTCCATCATTTCCACTTGATGACGTGAGCATACTGAAACCTCCAAACACTCCTGCTCCATCAGTTACCATCTTCACAGTTATTGGACCACTGTTGGTCCAAGTATCCCGTTGCAATGGATGATTTGCGTTGCAGAACCTAAATATAATATCATCATACCCAATAAATTCAGCAATTGGTCCATAATATCAAAGGGTACCATGAGGGTAAACCCGGCCAAGGGACCTTCACTTCACGGCTGCATATCTCAGCAATCACCAGACCGGTTGAGACAAATGTTACATCAATCGATTCCTTGAACTCTCCTCTTTCAAATGAGCTATTTGGTTCATCATTTGCAGAAGCAGCAAGTTGAAAGGCGCTTAGGTGGCCAGGTTTACCCCACAGTACCCTACTAGAACACGTCTTTCCTTTTCTCCACTCAAACCAAACTCAAACCCAAACCTTTGAACGAGCCTTGCATTTCCCATCCACGTTAGACCCTGGTAAATTTCCACGTAATCCCAGTTGCAATGCGGTTCTGTTCCACATCAAAAGACATGAAACTCAGCGCGACAAAGCCGCCACTGCTTGGAGGCATGACAAACCAGAAAAATTGCAAATTATTGGGGTATTATCCAGGGTAGTTGGGTGAATGAATAGGTGCACCAGCCTGCAGTGTGATGGAACTCATCTGATTGTCGCATTGAGCACCACTCCAACCAACTGGACAGGTGCAATTGAACTGCGTTGGGCCTGTGACGGTACAGCTGCCACCATTGTGACAGGGCATAGAGGCACAGGGGTTGACTTCTACAAAGGAAGAGTCCAGACTTAACTCATACCGCGACCTGGCGTCATTGTTGAGAACAGGTCGCTGAGCTGTTGTCGGTTTGTTGTTCGTTTGTTGACGAATCATATAGAGGCGTTGTTGGTTTGTTTGACGAAATGACAAAGTTTAGACAACAGTTGTGCGACTTACTGCAAACAATGACGCCAGGTCGCGGTATGTGTTAAATTAGGATGAATGCTATAAAAGTACTTCTGAAGCTTCAAAGCCTTGTGTAAATGCTGATCCTTCATGTGGTACCTACTTTGAGCACAAAATGGTCCACTGTAGCCCGGTTGACACATATGCACTGGTAGGTGGCATTGGCAAGATTGAGACAGGTTGAATTTGACTGGCATGGTTGAGAGGAAGAGCATAAGTTCCGTACTACTGCTGTATGTTCCGTATTGCTGCCATGTAGAGCTCTCACTGGTAGGCATTTTGCATTGATCCGGGTCCGGGTCCGGGTTTTGAAACCATGTACCCGCGGGTTCCGGGTCCGGGTCGGGTAGTAGGAATATTTTCTGTTACGTACCTACATGTTAGTGTACGTACGTACACGTACAGCATGAGCATACTATGTGGTACAGTACGAACGAACTGTACGTACGTACGTTACGTACATACATATGCAATAGACTGTATATAACAATGTTCGTTTGAAAGAATACATAACCTCCAGGTTGAAAATTTGGAAAAATATAGCTCGATATTTCGTGTGACTGTCGAAATTCGAAAATAACTATCCTCTATTCTTGAGAAAATTTCAGAAAATGCTCAAGCTACATCGAGCAGAAAGCCAAAATTGTGCGAAATTATACACCTTAGACCCGACCCGGATTTTCGCCTATTTTTCCGGGTCCGGGTCCGGGTAGCAAAAAAAGCCGGGTTTTCCCGGGTCCGGGTCCGGGTAGCAAAAAAAGCCGGGTTTTCCCGGGTCCGGGTTCGGGTACCCGTGAGAGCTCTACTGCCATGTACTGATGTAGATGTACAGTACATATGCACTGTACAAAGTACACGTTCATTACGCATCAGCATAATTATTGTGCTCCAGCTATAATCCAACCTGCTGTCCACCTCAACTGGAATCCACCGTACCCATTGGCAATTGCATTGAAAGTCACCAAACCATTGCTTGGAGCATTGGTCACCGAATTACTTGGAAGGTGGCACGACCTAAAATTACGAATAACCGATTCCCTGCCATGACTCTCCATAGCCATAACAAACATAATATATCGTTGCCTTCTTGTTTTGTTACCGATACAGGGTACTGTGGGGTAAACCCGGCCACCTACGCTTCTTTGACCTTGCCGTTGCAGCAAATGATAAGCAAGAAGCACATTTTTGAAAAAAAGGAGAGTTCAAGGAATCGATTTTCCTCAATCGGTCCATTCGTTGCTGAGATATGCAGCCCTGAAAGGTGGCCAGACTTTCCCATGGCCGGGTTTACCCCACAGTACCCTACAACAGCAAACTTACGACGCAATCAACGGAGCGTCAGTCGAATTCCCGGAGTAAATGCTGAAACTAGCCCTGGAACATTGCATCTGCATATACACCACTTGAATCACCACTGACATGCCAGCTGACTGGACAAATCGCCATGCACAACTGGTGTTGGCTGAATAGCCGTACGGATATCCAGGGTTGGAGATGGTACCGTTTGTTCCAGCAAGTGTTTGCGAACATCCAACTGAAACAGAAAGGAAGACATTTTCCATTACGTACGGCATGCAGTACGTACCTACTTGGTACTTGCTTTCACTAGTGCGCTTCACATGTGGTGAGTAAACTAACGGTATTTCTCGCTAAGTGTGCAGCGCCCTACTACTAGTAAATACACACACGAATGTAATGTAAACTTTTGTACTCTACGTACGTACAAGCTTTATCACATCATATACCTAGCCTAGATGTACTGTACCAGCTAGCTAGAAAAACAAGGGCGACAGAAACGAGCAGCAAGACAACTGCACCAAACATCAGAGAGGCAACGCAGCATCGCATTTTATCATTGCGATGACAATCCACATTGCCTGGACCAGAGGAGGGATGAGGTTCAGGAGATATGAAAGCAACTCGATCACTGGAAACAGACGGGCTCGGTTGAGACCGATAGCACTTCTCTAACTTCTCCATAACAGCCGGTTTATTACACCAGTGGCCCGTTACAGCTTCGCAGTAAAACCTTTTGCAAATTTGGCAACCCTGCTGCAGATCTGGCAACGCTGTCGTGTACTGTAGATATGGAAACTAAATTTATGAATCTAATCTGGCAACCATTTTGGACAGTTGGCAAAAAGTTGCACATCTGGCAACCCTTTCACAGAGTTGTCAACCCTATCGTATCGCAGATCTGGCAACCCTTTTTCCGCATTAGCAAATCTGGCAGCCCAATTGCAGACCTGGCAACCCTTTGGCACATCTCCCGCTTAGTCTCATGTGCACTTTCGGGCGTGACCATTTGCAAACACTGGCGGGAAAAAATGCGGCATTTAGTTTCTGTGTACTTTTAGTACTAAAATATCGATTATCGATCGATTATTGGTGATCGGCTGATCAGATCAAAAATCGAAGGGCTTCGGTTTGCTTTTTCTGTTGCAAAGTTTGATTATTTTACCCAGACGTGTGGAAAACGAAGAAAAGTAACTGCAGCCTGTAGCTCTTAGCACTAAAATATCGATTATCGATCGATTATTGGTGATCGGTTGATCATATCACAAATCGAAGGCTTTCCTGGCGCCCTTGAGGGCATAAGCTCTTTGAAGAGCCCTGGATGGACGCTGTAGCTGCAAAATTGAGTGAGTGTGAGCGAATCTGCGCACTTTTAGTACTAAAATATCGATTATCGAACGATTATTGGTGATCGGCTGATCAGATCAAAAATCGAAGGCCTTCCTGGCGCCCTTGGGCTTATAAGCTTTCGAATGAGCCATTACTCGACGCTGTAGCTGCAAAACTGAGCGAGTTTATCGCATCACACACGCACGCACGCACGCACGCACGCACGCACGCACGCACGCACGCACGCACGCACGCACGCACGCACGCACGCACGCACGCACGCACGCACGCACGCACGCACGCACGCACGCACGCACGCACGCACGCACGCACGCACACACACACACACACACACACACACACACACACACACACACACACACACACACACACACACACACACACACACACACACATACACACACGGACACACAGACATCAGCCCCACACACACGGACACACAGACATCAGCCCTATTTGTTAGTAGATGGACAACTAGATTTGTTTTTGTGAAAGGCAGCATGCGTAACAACAATGACAGAAGACGGCAACTTGGCACCTTGGCGTTCAACACAGTGCTATTGTTCAAAGCCAATAAACTTCTTATCACTATTCATTAGGGTTGCAATGTACGTACAAAAGTGCAAGCAAAGCATGAGAATATGGGACTTGCCTTGCCCAGTAAGACAAACAAAAGACACACCCTACTGTGTGTACTGTGTAACTGAACCTCGTGTTGAAAAATTCAGCCAAAAATTGGTAACTTCTCGTGAAAAATTTGGTAATCTTACCAGCTCTGTATGTAGCAGAAAAACCAGGCGCGGTAATTTTTCGATTGGAATGAAACAGCACCATCATGTGGTTGCCCACAGATGTCAATATCAACGGTACGAAGATGGATCCACAGAACCTGAAGAATAAAGACTTCCCCCGCTTGTCCTTCCGCAATTCAGACGTGGGCTGGGGGTGAGGAGGAGGGTATGTTGGTACGCATAGACTCTTGCTTGTCATTTTGCAGTTGGGGGTACGTAAATATGCAGGAGGTACGTGTGGGTATGTGACAAACAATTTTTCCCGTGGGGTATGAAACACCCCCAATTTTGACCTCCTGCATACCCTCACCTGCAGACCCCACCCTCAAAACCGTACCCACGTCTGCACAATCCATCAAATTCTCTGTGAGAAAAAGAAGAAAACTCACTTTCCAATCTGGTTGGACTGACTCATCCACCAGCTTTGGTACACAACACTCCCCCACATAATCGTTACATCTGGAGGAAGCTACATTTCTTGGCTCCAATGCGAACCTCAGCATTGTCAATTGAACATAACTGGACGGTTGTACCTGAAAGGAAAAGAATTGCCACGTCAAAAGGGGTGAAAATGCACATACGTACTGTATAAGACAATGCGGGGCAATTTGGGCCGAGGGTAATTCGGGGAACCCATTTCTACTTCTGGTTTCAGAAGAGAGAATACTACATATATAGCCCGTGATTATGGCATAAAATTCGTCCCTATGCGCTCTAGTGGCCCGAATTACCCCAGATAGCCCAAACACCCCGCACTTAAGAAACGTTTTCTGTAAGGATTGAGAGTAGCCTGTAGTGTACGCGGATGGGGGGTATTTTTGGAAATCGAGATAATATGCCTATCGGATTCCCCATCAAAAACTGCATATGTGGATGAATTTTGAAGAAAAAATTTGTTCAGGCATCATCAAGATATTGATGGGTAAAGGCTGGAAGGTCGCATTTTGCCGTTTTTCAACGTTTTTAGCCATAATTCAGCAACCAGAGTGTGTATCGGGCTACAAATTGGCACACACATTCATCCCATAGGGACCCATGTCTGGACCAAATTTGAGCCCAATCCGCCACTTGTATGGCGAGATATAGCGTCAAAAAGCTCAAATTTACGTTTTTTGGACCTGTTGCAAATTCGGTTATATGAATACCATGGCGCGAATACATGCCCTGCACGGGGTAAAATTTTGAGAGGAAGTAGAGAAGGGTTAGGCTTACAACTTTTAGTACTACCGCAAAAATTCTCTACTGTACAAGAAATATGTAAGTCCCTCATTCTGGATGTGAAGCCACTTCGCGTCGGCGCAAGTAGGCGCGAGTTTAGGCGCAGGTAGAAGTCGCGTCCACTTTGCGCGGCGTCGCGCTCGCGCGATTAGGCGCGAGACAGGGAGGAAAGGGGTAGGTCACAGGCAACTAACGCCACTTCACGCCAGCGTAAGTTGACGCGAGGAGGGATGCGCGAAAATAGGAACCCTGCCTACTGTTGCTGCCTGCTTGCCGCAGGTTCTCTTCTTTCCTCTGTTTACTTTTGCTGCTGCTGACCCCGTCACCAACCCCAGTAGATAAAATGACCAATAGGCCTACGTACGTTTTGTTTTTATTCATTACATACACTTGCATTCCTCAATTTTAGCTACTCTACCTCTACTCTATTGTTCATGTAAGTTCAAGAAACGTATCGATTATACGTACAAGGTTTGTGCTTCAAGACGGAGTATAAATCTCACAACAAAAACGTTCAGTAGCAAAGCGGCAAAAATGTCATTGCAAATGGAAGAAAGAATGGAAGGCAGACAACGGCCACCCAGCCAGAAGAGAAAAACACGCTCTGGTTTGTAGCATACTATGTAGTACACACATTACATACCACACCCACTAGTAGTGCTGGTTGCTTCCCTCTGACCTCCGACCTCGCCAGACACAGCAGCCGCAAAAGTGTGGGTTGCTGTGTGTGTCGGAGGTAAAGGTCAAGGGGAGCGGCACAACGTGCAGGTGGGTGCGGTATGTAATGTGTGTATTACTCATAGTATGCTACAAACCAGAGTGTGTCTTCCTCTTCTAGCTGGGTGGCCGTTGTATTGCCTTCAATACTCTTCTTGCCATTTGCAAAGTGGACATTTTTGCCGCTTTGCTACTGAACGTTTTTGTTGTGAGATTTAATGCTCCATTAAGAAACACAAAAAAAAAACCCAAAATCGATACGTTTCATTGAATTTACATGAACAAATAAAGTAAGTAGAGGTAGATTAGGGTCTTAAATTGAAGAATGCCCAGAGTGTATATTAATGGATAAAAACAAAACATACGTAGGCCTATATGCTCATTTTATTTACTGGGGTTGGCGGAGAGAAGAAGAGAACCCGGCCGCGCGCACAGGCACTATTTCGCGTCGACTTACGTGGCGTGACGTGGCGTTCACTTGCTGTGAGCTCCCTCCCTGTCTCGCAGAGCGCGACGCCGCGCCAAAGTGGACGCGGGGCTCTGCTATACGGCCTAAACTTTGGCACTCAAAGTGGCGTCAGAAAAGAACTTACATCTTTTTCTTGTACAGTAGAGATTTTGCGGGGTCGTACAAAAAGTTCTAACACTTTCTCTACTTCCTCTAAAATTTTACCCCGTGCAGCGTGTATTCGCGCCATGGTATATAACCGAATTTGCAACAGGTCCAAAAAATTCGTTAAATTTGAGCTTTTTGAGCGCTGTGCTGCCGGGTGGGCTCAAATTTCATTCGGTTAGTAGGTCCTATAGGATGAATGTGTGTGTGTAGCCCCGATTTCTGGTTGCTGAATTATGGCTAAAAATTCGGCAAAAAAACTTCCGCTTTTTTTACCCATCAATATCTTGATGATGCCTAAACAATTTTTCTTCAAATTTCATCCCCGCATCCTGCACTTTTTGATGCAAAAAAAATCGATCGCCCGGTATATCTCGATTTCCGGAATTGCCCATCGCGTACAGGTTTTATTGTCAATCCTTACAGGACTTTCTTAAGTGCCGGGTGTTTGGGTACTGTGCGTAATTGTCGGCCATTAAACTACAATGGGACAACATGCCAGATTAATCCACGGGCTCTATATGTCTCTCTTCTGAAACCAGAAAAAGTTGCCGAATTACCCCTCGCCATACATATTTATACACATTTATGTGCATTTAGCCCCCCTTTTTGAAAATCACCATTGCTTTTCCCTTTAATATTGGGTTCAGACCCCGTATATTTCAATTGACAATGCTGAGGTTCGCCGTCGAAGCCAAGAAATGTAGCTTCCTCCAGATGTAAACGATTATGGGGGAGTTGTTGTGTACCAAACTGGGTGCAATGAGTCGGTCCCATTTTTTTTTCTCACAAAGAGAATTTGATGGATTGTTGCGCGTCCAATACAGTTTTGAGGTGGGGTCTGCAGGTGAGTATGCAGAAGGTAGAACGCGGTTGGGTACCCACAGGTTTGGGTCGCGTCCCCGCCGCGCCCTCCTGCACTACGTACCCCCAACTGAGAAAATGACAAGCCTACTGTACATACCCTCCTCCTCCACCCCCCACCCCGTGAATTGCGGACGACGGGGGAAGTCTTTATTCTTCAGGTTCAATTGGATCCATCTTGCCGTCATTTTGATATTGACATTGTGGGCCCCGAGATGTGTCCCACTCAATCGAATTACCGCGCCCTTCTGCGTGCGAGAGGTAAGTTACCGAATTTTTCAGCGAGAATTTACTTTGGCTGGAGCACGAGGTTCGCGGGTACACAGTAGGTGTGTTTGTTTGTCTTATAAGGGGGCAACCTCTTCATGCTCACTTTTTGTACGTACATTGCAAGACCCTAATGAATAGTAGAAGTGAGAACTATTGGCTTGAACAATGACCGAGTGCCGTCTCGTGTCATTGTTGTTACGCATCCTGCTTCGCGACAAAATCTAGTATTCCCAGTATTACTAAATAAATAGGCTAATATTCTCTGTGTTTGTTATATATATGAGGCACATGTCTGTGTGTTTAGCTAGCAAAATTG
>JASAMW010002621.1:0-15485 GCA_030247985.1 Epsilonema sp. ZAB3_2
AAAAGTTCTAAAAAGTACATGTAAAGAAGCAAAACATGAAGGTCTATCAAAATGAATTCACTAGTACTCCTCTAGACAGTAACATACTGCTCTTTCCCAGAAAGAAATTGAGAAGTCGGATGCATGGAAAAGTTTACTAGATGATGGTATAGTTCGTGTACTACTGTAATATTACATACCCTTCAGCTGTTGTTGAACCATGAAACAAAGGAACATTATCATAATCAAGCAAATACATATGTACCTACTGCGAGCGTGTGTAAATGTACTTTGTTGAAGTAATCAAGTAAATCCCTCCAATGCATCTGTAACATATAAAACTTGCTTCTACATACTAATCCCGCGCTATCCATTAACGTAAGTAGTAGATGTACTTCATTGGGCAAGTGCACTGAATCCCTCCACCGCGTGTAATTAAAACAATGTACATAACTTTAGTTCCCAAACATGTTAATGCTTCGGTGGGAAAAGCTGTTATGATAAAGTCAATGTCATCACGTATCATTGCTTTGATCAGTCTCCTTGCCCAGCTTCTTTCTTCTCTCTTTTCCTTTTCTCCTTCTTTCTTTTCCTTTTTCTCCTTCTTCTTCTCTCTTTTCTTCTTCATCTTCTCTCAGCCTTCTGCCGCTTTTTCTGGTCTTTCAGCTTCTTCTGTTCTCCTTCTTTCTTTCTCTCTGTTCATCAGCTTGTTGCAGCTTCTGTTGTTCCTGTAACTTCCTCTGCTCTTCGGCTTCTTTCTTCTGCCTGTTTTCTCTTCCTGTTGTTGCTGCAGCTTCTTCCTGTCTTCTTCTTCCTGTTGTTGCTTCAGCTTTCCAGCACGTTGCTGGGCAGCCTGATCTTCCAATCTCTTCCTCTATTTTAGCGGCTTCTTCATCATCCTTTCTCTTCTTTTGCGCTTCCTTCTCCTTCTGCTTTCCAATGCCTTTCTCGCCCATTCTCTTGCCTTTTCTTCAACTCGCAGTTTTTCCGCTTCTGCTTCTTTGTCCACTACTGCCTGCATTCTGTCTCCTGTCTCCTTTTCTTTCTTCTCCTGTTTTTCCTTCTCTTGCTTCTTCTCTCTCTTCTTCTGTTCCTTCTCCTTCTTTTTCTTCTCCTTTTTCTTCTCCTTTTCCTTCTCCTTCTCCTTCTTCTTATCCTCCTTCTTCTTCTTCTCTTCTCCTCCTTCTTCCTCTCCTTCTCCTTCTCTTCACTTTTCTCCTTTCCATTCTGTTCTTCTCCCAGTGTTGTTCCCTCAAAAAAGACACACAAACTCGTGTCTCCTGTTAAAATATACACTAAGCTATACACTACCTCAGCTTTACCTACGCTATTTACTATATACACTGTACCTACATTATATCGCTGCACCTACCCTGTACCTACGCTATGCACTATACGCTGTATTATGCACTGCACCATACACTGTACTATGCACAACTATACACTGTACCTACTATACACTGTACTACTGTACACTGCTCACGGTACGCTACCTACGCTGTAACTACGCTATGTACTATACACTGTATTATGCACTACAATTTGCTCTACTATACACTGTACCTATGCTACACCCTTTACCTTCGCTGTACGTATGCTATTCATTATTACACATTAACTACACTATCCAAGGAATTTACATTGTATCAGTGTCTCTACACTACATCTATGGAGTATATGTTATTTTCTAACTTACCTCCTGCCGGTTTCACCGCATCGAACAGGCCTTGCTCTGCGGAATCTGCCGCTCCTGGAGTCGGGATGGCAGTAGGAGGAGTAGGAGCTGAAGCGGCCACTCCTGTGGCAGAGACGGTGGGCGGGACAACCGCAGCTGAAGCAGGCACTCCCGAAGCAGAGGTGATAGGAGGGACAGCAGCAGATGCCTCCTTTGCGGCTGCAGTAGATGACCCACTTTCCTCACCGGTTGGTGGTTGCACGACTCTGGCGACCTTCTCTATCGGGGCAGCAGATGAGGTCGAGGCCTCTTCCGCCGGCTTCCGCTTGCGTTTCCCAGTGGTCTTCTTCGAGGGGTCGTCGTACGATAGGCTTGTTGCAGCTACGACTGCCCGCTCAGTCAGACTCATCTGCGACGTGGACGCACCTTCCTTCCCAGATCCGCCCTTCGCCTTTTCCACTCCCTCCTTCTCCTTGCCCGCCGCTGACTCTACAAATGAGTTATCGAAATACTCATCACACACCCTTATCTCCAATTTCAGATGGATATTAGTCCCATCTACTACTACGATTAGGTGTACATACATTGTGTGTATGTACAGTACAATGCTCGTACTGTACACCCCAGCCCTTCGAATTTCAGATTGAAAATAGTCCTATCTACTACAACTGTGAGGTGTATGTACATTGCGTTAACTGAAATGAACTACATGAACAGAGTGTATGCATACTACTTACGGTTCTGAGACGCGTCAGACTCCTCCTCTTCCTCCTCCTCATCGGAAATCTTCTCCTGAGGGGGGTCGGGGCTTTGGTCACGCATCTCTGTGCGGCAGTCGCGAAGTTTGGCCATTGCAGTGTCCAATTCTAGAAACGGGGGGAGAAAAAAATTTTTAAAAAAAAAAAAAAAATAAAAAATAAAAAGAGGTGGTGGAAGATGTGTGTATTTTTGTGTATTATTTTTGGTTCTGCGAGTTTGGATTTGTATTGTGGCAATGGGGTGAGTGGGAACTGGGGAGGGTAGAGGGGAGGGGAAGCTATTTTTTCTTGGATGAAGTGTACATGAAGCAAGTGAAAAGCATAGTCTTAGCCGAACCATGTCGCTCCACGATGAAGGTTCTGTGACGAAGGTCCACTGGCGATGACACTCCTCCACCTTCTCCTTCATCCTCCCTTGCCATTCGCTTCTCCTCATAGTCAGCGCGATGCTTGTCGACGAGCTGCAGCCGTGCTTTGCCCCAGTGGAAACGCAAGGACTTTGAAGCTCTCTTCCAGAATTTCCGGTACACGCTTTGAAGCACCCTCTGAACATGCGCCCGGCAAATGTTCGCTTCCACTGAACTTCCAGCCTGATCTGCGGGAAACTGACTGTAGTTGACAGCCAGACCAAACTGCAGGCACTACAGAAAGACAGAAAACTGATAAGTTACACGTATACACCATAAGGTAGTAGTGTATATACATGTACATGTATATAACATGTACATTCACTACTACATCTGTATACAATATTACTGTATACCGTAATGAAGTAGTGTATCACCATGTACCATAATGTAGTAGTGTTCAGTGTGGTGTTGTAGAGTACTAATGTATACGCATATATAACATAATGTAGTAGTAATTTTGAGATGGAAGCCGAGTGCTACCAACATGCGCCACCAGCAATACTGCTACCACAATTTCATCTTTACCTCGGCTGCGTAGCGATGATTGCTGTTCAGCGGAGTTTCGTGAAACCTGCCAGTCGATGTGGAGATGGCGGCTTCTTTCGTGCCGAATAGTACAGTCCCATTCAGATCATACCCTTCGCTGATCAGAAGGTTCACGAGATTGCCGATCTTCTCTGCGTACTTTGCACTGAAGTAGGGGATCACTCCAAAGTAGGACAGCTTCTTCACGTGGAAGTCCAACTGTTCTGCAGAGAGGTAGACCATTTCGGATGACAAAGAGACTGCATCCATATTCTTTCGAGTAGATCCACCACCTTCAATCAACGCCAACGCGTCGCTGTACCGGCGAGGACATCGGAAGCCGAAGTCTGCCAATACTTTCTTGCCTTCTGGTGTTTCGCCCACCTCGACGACGTATCTCACAGTGGAAACCATCCTGCCCGAAATGCGCGGAGGAGATATCCAGTAGTTGTGAAGCAATCCAAGTAACCCCTTCTCCTTCAGTGGCTCCTTCAAATGCACACGAGCTTGTTCCAAGTTTTGCGGCTGCAGTAGGGTAGTGCGGCCACGAGCTTTCACTGTTTTCTGTGGCAGTCGCTGCGTGTATGCCACTGGGTCACAACGGATCATAGGCACAGACTTCGAGTTCTTCCCTTCAGGAGGGTTGAATTTCCTCTTCGATAAGGGGGCATTGGCAGCTGTATCAAAAGCCACATTGTGGGGCCTGTCTTGTCCAGTAGAGGTCGTTTTTCTCTTCACCCTCTTCTTCTTCTTAGCAGTGCTAGCTGCCTCGGAAAAATCTGACTCCGAAGGGGAGAATTCTGCTGTCTTCGCAGAGGTCGACTGAGAAGTAGATGTCCGAGCTCTTTTCTGTCCAATCCGGGCCTGCGCCTTAGAACTCTTGGTGGGCATGTCCACTTTTGCACGAGTAGATTTAGCTTTCTTCTTTGCGCCCTGAAAAAACAACACACGAACAAATTATATTTTCGATATATAATATAGAACATTATACACTGCTTCAAAGAAGTAGACTAAATTGAATTAATGGCAGAAATGAAACTATTTACTGCAGTTATGTAGTAGATACATAACGTAGAGCATAACAGTAGATGTGAAAGAAACGTTTGTAAATGTAGGTATGTTATGTGTGCTGGATGGATTACCTTGCCATCATCAGATTCGCTGCTGCTGCTGTCCTCTGAACTGCCGCTTGAAGAAGAGGAACTACTGCTGGATGAAGAGGATGAACTCCCTGATGAACTGCTGCTGGAGGACTTCTTTTTCACACCACTGCGCTTCATCTGCTCCTTCCCTTCGATTCTTTTCTTCATACTACTTCCCATCTCTTTTTTCCCTATTGCTTCTGCCTTCCTTTTGGTCTTCATCTCTTCTTTGCCTCCGGTTTCTTCTTTTCTGCTGCTCTCCATCTCTTCTTTGGCTTCATCATCTTCCTTCTTCTCATCCTCTTCCTCACCTTGGTCGTCTTCTTCTTCGTCAGTAGGTGTTGGTGTTCTATTTGGAGGCTTCTTTCCATCTCGTCCATCATCACCTCCAGCCCCTCCACTCCCACCTTTTTCTCCTTTGTCTCCAGCTCCTTCCTTCCCATTGTCATCGCTGTCGTCTTCAGAGCCAGATCCAGAACTAGATCCTGAGCTGGAGCTAGAGCTCGAAGATGAAGAACTGGAGGAACTGCCAGAGCTGGAGGGACTGCTTCCGCCTCCATTGCCACCCTTCCGGGGATTACCTCCAGTTCCACTTCCTCCCGTGTGCAATGCAGTGCCACTTGTCTCCTCACAGTGAAGATGTTGCCTTGAGGGAGGCAAAATTCCACGCTCCCGTCTTGTTCTAAGACGTCTCTGAGGCTTGGTCCCCAACCACACTTCATCGACTGTTTTCTCTGGGCCGCGAGGTTCCCATCCACTACTGCTGGACGCTTCTTCAACGATTTCTTCTGTGTTACTTTCTTCTCCTCCATCGCTGACCAGCTGTTTCTCCTCCTGCTCCTCTGCTGACTCTTGGAACAATCGAACCGAAACCCCCGTACTTCCATCCATCTTAGGCAAACGCTTGATCTTCACTTTGCAAGGAGTGCATAATTTCATGTCCACAGGACTGCGCATATTCCCATAGGGGCTGGGAGTTTTCCTCTCCTGTTCTCTCTGTGCCATGTGCCGCATCTTCAACTGATCCAACGCCCAGGTGTTGACAGTCACTTCCACAGAGGATGGTTGCCAGGAACATTTGTACGACTCGACGCTGGAATCTTGAGATGGTAGCCGAGTATCCAACCACTGCTTCCATCCATACGTCTTCTTTGTTCGCTCTTTCGGTAGGAGAGAGGTATAAGTGGGGAATGACTTCGCGGGGGATATACATGTCTCCAACCACTTCAGGCACTTGTCGTAGTTGGCAAAAAAGGAGACAGTGTTGGCGTTGTGTTGAAGGCGAACTAGCTCTGGGTAACCGGGCTGTCCGCTTCTCCCAGACAAGGAAAGGGGATACTTCATCTTGAAGAGTGGATCTGGGAACTGCTCAAAGTGCTCGCCCTCTGTGCAGTACTTCAGATACTCCACGGCTGCAAATTTTAGGTATGCTCAAAAATGCACCTTTTGGTATAACAAAAAAAACAAAAGCGAGCAATTAAGCAATTAAAGACTATGCAAAGGGAAAATAGAGGAAAGGAGGGAGGGACGGGGGGGGGGGGGGGGGAGGGGGAGGGGAAGAGAAAAATAAAACTGCTTTCTTGTCTAAGCAGTTACCTTCCTCTGTATACACTACTGAATAAAAGTAGATGCATGTGCTACTGACTAAGATATTTTCATGTGTGCATTACTGTCTTCTCGGTATTGCGTGTTAGTGAATGAGTACAGTGTGCTGCACCATTCTATAACTTTGTGTTCATAATTGGGTACATAGGAAGTGCAATAAGCACGTACTTTGTCTGATAGCATCGATGTAATCGTTGCTGATCTCGGCCGGATCCACTCGGAGTTTGTGAGCGATCATGAGAAGCATCTGCGACACTGTCTCAAGGCCATCCTTCACAGAACCGTACGTCTTCTTCATCTCCTCCAAAGCTTTCGCCAAACACTACACAAAAAAAGTAAAAGTAGTACACAACTATAAAGGAGTGTATCCTCTATAGAATGTATCCAGCTATAGTATAGAGTGATCGACATACAATAGTATACAACTATAGAGGAGTGGATTACCTCCTAATATACATCTATTAAAGAGTGGATGCTCCACTAAAGAAGATGAGTGAGCATCCATCTAAACTATACAACTTCAAAATGGTGGATTCACTATTTATAAAAAATTTCATACTAGAGTATACAACAATGAAAGAGTGGATTAGGAGTAGAAGTAGACTCTACTCTATGTCTAAGTATGTTACTTATATACTTCGTTACAGTAAGTTATACTCACCGACTTCACTTCTTGCAACATGTCGGTCCGCCACTGTTTCTGTCCATCCAGGACATTCGCCAGCTTACTGTTGATACCCTCCAGATTTTTGTTCATTTCTCGGTCTCTGTAAACAAAGCTTGCAATTGGAAGACTTTCAGTGCATAATGGTTGAATAGAAGATGCGACTAACGTTTCTATTCTTCTCTTCTTCTGTTCCCTCTCCTCCGTTGCTATTCACTTCTGCTCCTCCCTTTCCAGCTTCTTCTCTTCTCGTTCCCTATCCTTCCTTTCCTGCTCCTCCCTCCTACTGACGTTCTTCCTCGCGGCGTTCTGCTCTCTCCTCCAGGCGATCAAGTACTTAGCAGTTTTACCCACCTTCTTCAGATGAGCAGATGAAGTGGAAGGGCTACCAGCACGCGCATCTACTCCAGCATCAAGCTGCAGCTGACGTTTGGCGGATGCAATGGTTCCAGCTGGCTGCTTGTGCGAAGCCGTAGCATGCCTCTGAGCCACAATCTTCCTCTCCACATCTTGCAGCATCTTCGCTCCATAGGACTGCGGCTTCTGCGGGCGTCTCAGGCTAGACGTCGAGCTTGGTTTGAAGCTGTCTTCGCGCACTGTTCTTTTCTTCCCGATCTTCTCTTTCTTCTTCTCTTGCGCCACCTTCTTGTTCTTCAGCCGCAAATTCCTCTTCTCCAACTCTGTCATGGTGCGTGAGGTAGTGGTCGGTGAGAATTCCGCTCTTCTCTTGGCGTTTGCGCCGGCGCGCGCGTTGCTGTGAGGGGAAGACACAGAAGGGGAAACCGCAACTCCACCACCACCTCTCATCAGGCCTAGAAATTGGGAGATGACGTCCTTTTGAGTGTGAGGCGTCATCGCTACAGACGTACGCTTAGTGGTGAGTAGAGGAGTCAGTTTAACACTATCCCGAGCCACAGCTTTCCTCCGCTTAACTGTGGCAAGACTCTGTCGCAGTTTCTCAGGGTCAACGGAACCACTATCTACAAGTGTGGAAAGCATTCCAATATATAGGGTCTTTCGTAATATACACTCCAAATTTTTGTGCATCTATCTTTTTGGGCAAACATCTGGAGAGTTCATTATGAAACACCCTATACAACCAATGTAATCGTCCACAACGTTCGCCCGTCGTGCACATTCATGTTGTACACTACTATTAAGTAATGTATAGGCAAGGAAAATGCACTAATGCACTACTAAGAAAAAGTATATTAATAGAATGTCCAGTTTGCCAGATGAGGCTCTGCGGAAAGGACGCTGTCATAAAGCTGGAATGCAATCCATTACTTGCATGAAAGACTTCTTACCACTTGAGCTCTCCTGCTGAGTCATGGTTTCGGATGCGCCCGGCACGTCCTTCTCCGCCACCTTCGGGACTGAACTGCTGGCTTGAGAAGCTGAGAGATTCGTAGGATTCACCCAGAGATCCGAGATGACAGGCGGAACAGGCGGATGTGGATACGGAACGCTGGCTGCAACATGGGACAAATAAATACCATAGCTACTTAGAAAAGTATCCAAAGTAGAAAACAAACAACTGTGGCATTATACACTGCAAACTATTTGAAGATTACGCGGGTTTCTTGTGGGTGACATACCTAGCCGTTGCTTGACCAAAGCCTTCAGATTGCACAGGTTGCGTCTGTCAAGAATCTCAAAGCCGTAGTCCAAATGCTCTGGAGAACAGTGCAGCAAACTGTGGATGGGTGTTTCTGCGGGAATGGGAATCCACCCTTCCACCTGAGACAGGTCGATTTTGAAACGGCCGATTTTTGGGTTGTACACTCGAGCCACTCCGACGTGATATGAGAAGAGCTCGATGGCCCACGGCATACCAGCGATTTTCGCGCACTCCTCTCTCAGATCACTCGCCTGCACAAATGTATAATACGTATATAATCTACTGATACAAACAAGGAACAAAATGAAACTTCATCATTTTGCCTGCGTCATCACCTTCTGCATGTGTTCTGCCACTTTCCTGACTCGCAGCTGCTCGCTGTGTCGACGGGAATGCGACAGCTCGCTCTCCCCGGGCATTCGAACCAATTCCTGCAGAAAGGGCGGACTCTCTTCCTTCTGCCAGTAGTACTGAAATGAATAGTAGTAATGAACACATCACCATCTACTACTAACTCGAAGTGTACAGTTCAAAATCGAAATATCAAGAAAGAAGCATAAGCTCATTAATCTCAGTGTATGCTCATGTAAAATACAACCGCACCGAAGGAAAGAATTTGTTGATCCAGCGCTCTTTATTCTTCTCGTAGAAGTGGAAAATGCCAGAGTACTCGATGCAATGCCAACGCTGGTCCCCAGGCTCCGAAGATGACGCTATGCGCTGCTGCAGATCTTTGATATCGTCGTCGCTCAGATACCGCACCTTTGAATGAAATTATACACTGCTTGATCCATATGGTAATAAACTCGTTTAACTGTCTACTATGAAGGAGAAGTAGATCAAAACAAATGCAATGCACTTGGACTAAAGGAAAGGGATCTCACCTTCGCAATCTCGCAGGGGTCCCAACGTAGAACTGACAGATCACAGAATACCACGCCAGAATCGCCTTTTTTCCATCGGGGAACAGCGTGAAACAGGACCATACGCGGATCGTACTGCAATGGATGCACCACTGCAGTTAGATCGGATCCTCCAGCTAGTCCAGTATGAGGTCCCAGTTGTCGCAGCAGGTCCGGAGTAGCCATTTGGGCGGCTTGAGCGGCTGGAGTCTTGCTGCGAGTAACACAACCGGAAATCGTGCCACTGGCCACCACAGATCCAGTTGACAAGACGGTGCTGCTGCTATTAGACCTGGCGCCTCGCGGTTGTCGCTTTTGAGCTACCTGAAAAATCTTTGGCTGGAATAATCTACTACTGAAAGTCAGTATATAGACTAGTGTACAAATCTGATATCGCTAGTGTATAGCATGAAGTTAGTTCACGTAGAAAAAAGAAAGGGTTGTAGGAGTTTCTGGGCCAATTTAAAACACTAGTAACGGACCAAGCATGGACCAAGCATAGACCTGAATGGAAAATAAATTGAGTGGCCAGGGACCAGTTAGGACAGGTTTCATAAAGAAATGAGGATAATGTTATCAAATATACCTCTCACAAACATAGTATTACGTATGTACCCTGCATGTGGGGATGCTACAGTAAAAACATAGAGATCCAAGCAGAAAGAGAGCGGAAGGCGAAATACAGTTGTTACGCTTCATTTCAAACTGGGCGGCTGGGGCTGATTCCATGGCAGTTGATCACCATACTGCTGCAAACAGTAATCGACTTCAACTATGATGCCACAAACAGATTAGCACAAATTTTGGATTATCTCCTCACTTGCTCTAAATGATGATCCAATCTCGCTGCCACACCCAATAGACATGCGACCACTAGCTGGCCAACTATATACTGCCATGGTGGGAGATTGAATGCGGATATAGGCGGTGGAAGAGGAGGCGGCATTAGGAACAAAAGATGCAAATGTACTTTGTCTAGCTGTACTAATACTCCGGACAAAGACGAAGTAATGTAGGAGACAGCAATGTATGACAACCAGGCGATTACAGAAAAATGGTGAGACTTGAAGATGTGACTTGGAATAAATAGCCGCAATCTCAAAATTTCGTTTAATACCCCGCTGCTTTCCCGCATTTTAGCCAAACACATACCCTCTACTTTATACGGATATGAGGCCACAAAGAAATCAAGGACTATTAGCATACGGTACAACATACATAACGTTGAAAGTCAAGAAAAGTTGAGACAGTTGAGTAGGAGGACGCGCTCACCTGCAATAATTGTGCTCGATGAGAATGACCGAGAAAGGAAGAGAAGGGTGCAATGGACAGAGGGTGCGACGGACCGAGAACGCGCAAGGATTGTAAAACTCTCCAGGCGTTCTCGATCGTAAAAGCGCCGCAATCAAAACTGCAGCGCGGCCGGCAATAATGAGCGAGCGGAATAACAATACAGCAGAAGACAGGCACGACAAAAAATATGACACTGGGAATGGGAAGGACAGTATGGCAAATCTGACCTAAAGAGCAGTGAACAATTTAACGACTGTATACTCAGTCACATACATTTACATAGCAAATCATTGGAAAAGGTGGTTTTTGGGAACATCTCGTTCTCCTATACTGCGCGACGTATTCTACTTGACACAGAAGTAGATGTAAATACGAAGAAATACTCATCATTATACACTCTTGCGTAAAAGTAGACAAAAAAGTAGTTTCTCACCTTGGTCTTAGCCTTGTCCTTTTCCACTTGAGCAACACCCTCCTGGTCCATGGAACTTCCAGCACCAGCGTCTGTTCCTGTCTCCTCCTAAATAAATGAAAAGAGAAACCTTGTATACTGCTTCGATTTAGCGAAATGTGAATAAAGAAACAGCAAAAAGATACTGAATCTATTAGTATACCCTGGCTGCCGGCTCTGCCTCTTCCTCATCCTTGCTACCTCCACTGGCAAAAAGGTCTTCACCCGAATCGCACACGGACTAAAAACAATGAACACAGTTATTCTAAAGTAACCAGTACATGACCAGCCAGGCGGGAGAAACCATTCACAAACTACAGCAAAGAAATATAACTTACAAAAGTACAATATACTTATACAATGGAGTACATGCCTACTATTTGATTTTATTTTACATCATTTACCTCCGTATTCTGCTGCTTCTTCTTCCCCATCTCCTTTTGCGCCATAAGAGATGCTCCGGTCACTTTGCTGTGGGAATGTAGCCAACCTGGCAGGGATCGGACCCACTCGATTTCCTGCTTGCACAGAAACCGACGAACACCAGGCAGAAGTTCACTCAGAAACTGCCTCTCCTCAGCCGTAAAAGGTAACTTCTTTGAAACGCGACCCCAAAACTGCCAGCTATTCTCTTCCACGTATCTCCTACAAAGAATAGGTGACACAGATACCTTTCATTCATTCAGATGTCTATGCAGAAAAACCGTTTCGGAAGTCCATGCTCAGCAATCAATGAAAAAAGGCTGTTTCAACAAATACAGTACATAAAAAGTTCAATCAAAATGGGTTTGAAAGACAGTTTCTTTCTTACCTGAATGCAGAATGAGGGTCAGAGATACTGTAAGGTGGGCGACACTTCCTGCTTGCATCTGAAACAACCAAAAAAACAACAGTCAAACGGGACAAAAGCACAAAGGAACATTTCCCATAAACAATACAATACAAAAGACAATGAAGAAGCAGAGAATCTTACTCAAAAAAGGGAAAATTACTTGATTAAAAATTGCATTACAGCTTACCTAACACTTGTTCCAGAGTAACCTTCATCCAAAAGCTTCTCAAACTAATTAGCAGCTTCTTCCTTCACGAAATAAAACCAGCTTCCTTTTCTTTTTGTTTCTTTTCTTTTTGTTTCTTTTCTTTTCGTTTCCGCTTTTTCCAAAAAATTGCGCAGTTTTGTCGAAAATACACCGTAAAAGCTATATTTATTTATAATTGCAGCTATTAGCTTCACGCACATGCCCTTCAAATAACCACCGTTGATGAACTGTGTACGTAGCAGTAAACTGCGTTAGCCATGCTTGGAAAACGACTTACCTAACAACCTACTACTCGTACCTACGCCATTCATCCCAAAGCAATCAGCTGTTCTGTGCTGCACACCGAAACAATTGGATACAGAGAACTGTATCCCTTTAGTTTACCAGTGTATAACTAAACAAATATACAGAAGACTGTATCCTTTAAATTTACCAGTGTATAACTAAACAAATCATATGCTTGGTAATACATGCAGACGACTACAAACAAAAACCAACATTCAGTGCATAACGTCATGCTCGATGAACGAGTGTATACTTACGCACCATTCCAATGTTTCCTACTCTGCTTTTAAACAGTGTATGCTACCTATCATGATTTACTGAACGAACGTCATAAATGAAACGACATGCTGACACTCCGCTTGTGCATACCTCCCTGCTGCACACCATCGACTGCATTCAGAAGCAGCCATCCCTCAATCAACAGTTATCCCTTCAGTTAGCCAGTGTATAACAAAAAAAACCATACACTTGGTATTACATACGAATGCAACAAAGACCACCATTCAGTGTATAATGCTACGGTCTATGAACGAGTGTATACTTACGCACCATTCCAATGTTTCCTACTCTGCTTTTAAACAGTGTATGCTACCTATCATGATTTACTGAATGAACGTCATAAATGAAACGACAGCTCTCACTCCGCTTGTGTATACCTCCCTGCTGCACACCATCGACTGCATTCAGAAGCGGCCATCCCTCAAACAACAGTTATCCCTTCAGTTTGCCAGTGTATAACAAAAAAACCATACACTTGGTATTACATACGAATGCAACAAAGACCACCATTCAGTGTATAACGTTGCGGTCTATGAACGAGTGTATACTTACGCACCATTCCAATGTTTCCTACTCTGCTTTTAAACAGTGTATGCTACCTATCATGATTTACTGAACGAACATCATAAATGAAACGACATGCTGACACTCCGCTTGTGCATACCTCCCTGCTGCACACCATCGACTGCATTCAGAAGCGGCCATCCCTCAATCAACAGTTATCCCTTCAGTTAGCCAGTGTATAACAAAAAAAACCATACACTTGGTATTACATACAGACCACCATTCAGTGTATAACGCTACGGTCTATGAACGAGTGTATACTTACGCACCATTCCAATGTTTCCTACTCTGCTTTTAAACAGTGTATGCTACCTATCATGATTTACTGAACGAACGTCATAAATGAAACGACAGCTCTCACTCCGCTTGTGTATACCTCCCTGCTGCACACCATCGACTGCATTCAGAAGCGGCCATCCCTCAAACAACAGTTATCCCTTCAGTTTGCCAGTGTATAACAAAAAAAACCATACACTTGGTATTACATACGAATGCAACAAAGACCACCATTCAGTGTATAACGTTGCGGTCTATGAACGATTGTATACTTATGCACCATTCCAATGTTTCCTACTCTGCTTTTAAACAGTGTATGCTACCTATCATGATTTACTGAACGAACGTCATAAATGAAACGACATGCTGACACTCCGCTTGTGCATACCTCCCTGCTGCACACCATCGACTGCATTCAGAAGCGGCCATCCCTCAATCAACAGTTATCCCTTCAGTTTGCCAGTGTATAACAAAAAAAACCATACACTTGGTATTACATACGAATGCAACAAAGACCACCATTCAGTGTATAATGTTGCGGTCTATGAACGATTGTATACTTACGCACCATTCCAATGTTTCCTACTCTGCTTTTAAACAGTGTATGCTAGCTATCATGATTTACTGAACGAACGTCATAAATGAAACGACAGCTGTCACTCCGCTTGTGCATACCTCCCTGCTGCACACCATCGACTGCATTCAGAAGCGGCCATCCCTCAATCAACAGTTATCCCTTCAGTTTGCCAGTGTATAACAAAAAAACATACACTTGGTATTACATACGAATGCAACAAAGACCACCATTCAGTGTATAATGTCGCGGTCTATGAACGAGTGTATACTTACGCACCATTCCAATGTTTCCTCCTCTGCTTTTAAACAGTGTATGCTAGCTATCATGATTTACTGAACGAACGTCATAAATGAAACGACATGCTGACACTCCGCTTGTGTATACCTCCCTGCTGCACACCATCAACTGCATACAGAAGCGGCCATTCCTACTTCAACAGTTATCCCTTCAGTTTGCCAGTGTATAACAACAAAACCCATACACTTGGTATTACATACGAATGCAACAAATACCACCATTCAGTGTATAACTACCATACAAATGAAAACATGGTTACTTTACAATACAGTGTATATTGTTGTGGCCAGTAGAAAAGTGTATAGAAACAACACTCAACTGCTTCCTACTCCGCTTTTCCCTCCCAGGAAATGCTTGATCTACATCTACTAAACGTAGTAATTTTTACGGTAACAACGGTCCAATAGTGTATATCTATTTTTCAGCTGAACATCCTCAAAGAGTATATAGGTGTAACAAAATAGGAACATCTACTTAGATTATATACACTACAAGTAGAAGCAGCCAAACTAAACATGACATTCTATTGTCACACTACAGTATATAACAACCTTACTTATACACTAGACAAACCTGGAAGCTTCTACAAATACTAGCTGATGCTACACTGCCATTAGATTAACTAATAAACAATCTACTACTACGGAGTCTTCACACTAATTTCCACTAATTTGAAGTAGACGTTCTCTTACCTCTTCACTCTCTATAATTAACTATTTTCATTCAGTAGATTAGATTTTCACTAATTCGCTGCACTTTCTAACCTAGTAGACACAGACATGACCTTGTAGCCTATCCTAACCTAGTACACATCCTAGTTAAAGTAGACAATCTCTTATCACCACAAATTAACTAACCTGAACCTTGTAGACAAGGAAATTGAAGTAGACAAGCTTTTACCTATACACTTTCAAGGATTGACTAATTTCATTCAGTAGACAGCACATTCCGGAAATTTGGAGAGCCTGATGCTGGAAGCAGAGGACTGTAGAGGGAATCGAACCAGTAGACAGAAGTTTTGAAACTGCGCACACTACCGCTGAACCACCGCGGCCTATACCATAAAAATTATAAACCACCTTCATATACTTGCTGAAAAAATAAACATGTAGACATTAATTTATATTATCACATGTCCTTGT
>JASAMW010002624.1:0-56172 GCA_030247985.1 Epsilonema sp. ZAB3_2
AGAAGAGTTTCGCGCAGACTTGATTGCGCATGGAAAGGAGATAAAGGAACTGGCTGACAGGCAGTTGGTGGATAGCGAAAACTGGTGAGAAAAATCACTAAGTGAATGCAATTGTTATGAGAATTTTGCTAAAAAAAAGTTTTTGAAATGAGTGAAATGAATAGCCTTATACGTACTACTTCACACAATGCGGCGCTCATTTGTTTGTTGCAGGTACTTGATCGATGCTCATTGGTACCAATGTTGGAGGCAGTACGTGGGTCAGGTGAAAGGCACAGAAGCTGGCTTATCACATGAAAACCCCGGACCCATCGATAACAGCGGCCTGTTCTGCCCAGCTCAATCAGCAACGGATAGAAGAAGCAGCAGCACTGCGGATGATTTTGGAGGTAAATTGAGGTGTTTCAAAGTCGCGGAAACGTCTTTTGTTTCGAAATAGCATAAATTTTAGGCGCGAAACAGCCTATAATCTCGCGCGAGTTGATGCTGCGTTCAGGGTAAGCAACTTGCAAACGGTCGACGGGAAGTGAAGACCCAGCGATGAACGCCCGAAAGTTATTCTAGCAGTCCATGGCTGGCTATTTTGGGCTTAGGGCGTTTACGTCGGTCATTCATGGACCGATCGGGTTACCTGAAAGCGGCATGAGACACCCGCAGCCTCGTAGCTACCTACGGCCCTGTTATAGTAATGCCGAGGATGCTTTCATCAGCTGCGGGAAGAAATCCTGCTTTTGCTAGCTGTAGCTATATTTCAACACCAAATGTCTTGCTGTTTAGTGCGTCGTCGGTCGGTAGACTCGACGTCTCGCATGGAGGCTGGTGATGAGGCTTCTACGGCAGGAGGAGGAGTGGATAAGGCGGGGCCAGAGTGCGAGGACAGTGAGGCGTATTTGGCGCTGCGAGAGGGGCTGGTGGAGTCGCAGGACTACGTGCTGGTGCCGGAGGCTGCGTGGGTGAAGCTGAAGGAGCGCTTCCAGCTGGCGGACGAGCAGAGGGACGAGGTGTCGCGCAAGGTCATCACCACCGGCATCTTCACCACCACCACACTGGTGGAAGTGTACCAGCTGGAGCTGAAGCTGGTGGTGGCCGGCAGGGAAGATCAGCCTACTCTGGCTACCTTCAGTCGCGTCGACAACTTCAGTTAGTAATGTCCTATTATTCTACGTACAGTACGTACGCATCGGTGAGAAATTGCACCTGATGTAGCCGAGAGAGTTGATATGAGGTTCACATGTTGCGTTATGTTCCAATGACAATGCGGGACAATTTTGTGCCACCTTGTCTTATCTCCTGTTTGGGAAGCGTATTTTAGAAAGGTTAGAAGAGTTTTATGAAAGTGTAAACTTTCTTCTTCCTAAAGTTTGCATTGTTTACCTGGCAACGGGAGATAAGCGAGGGTGGTCGGAGGTACCCGCGCACTATTATGTATGTTTGCTTCTTCCTGTCATTGCAGCGAAGCTGTATCGGGTGGCGAAGATGATGCTGAAAGTTCCGATCGATCAGCCTCACATGTTTCGCATGTTCATCAAGCACAGCGACGAGCACTACGAGTTGTATCAGGTGCCGCCCGCAGCCACCAAACTACAAGACGCTTTCACTCCCAAACAGACGGTGGTGTTCGACGTGAAAGGGCCGGATGGACACTGGCAAGTCCCAGACACCAATGTCGTCCACTCCACTAACGCCAAACAGTATGATAATCCACACTACTACTTCTACGCAGTATTATGCTGTGATGTGCCGTGTTTCGTAGTCCGTCCCCAAAAAGCAAGGTGGAGAAATAATGGGAATCGCACCTGCTACCTTCCGACATAGCGCTGGAATCTAGGCACGCAACTACTTACTATATGTGCCGGTCCTAGGGAACAGAACTAGTTTACATATCATAGCGTTGAGCCTGGCTTCGGACTGGGACGCTATGGCAGCCACACATATCGCGGTACGCAACGCGTTACGATAAGTGTAGGACTGCGGATGCTAATTGTGAGCTTGTGTTGCAGGTCGAATGTGAGTGCTGTAAGTGGCGTCGCTCAATCCAGCAGCTCTTCGGCCGATCGAATCACGTAAGTTACATACAACCTCTGAATGAGTGAATGCAGCACAGTAGTATCGTGAGATGTGTGTGGTCGGTCCAGTGAGAGAATAGGGACAAGCCTTGAAGTCGCGGAATGCATTTTCGCGTACACGCAAAAATGTTTTGCGCGACTTTGAAATTTCCCGCATTGTCTCAGTGAACCGACTATCATACGTGCGGTATGTATGGTAGTGTATAGTGTGTGTGGAGAGTGGGCAGGCGCCATCTGGCTTGCGTCGACCAGTCCAAGGCAGGAAAAAGGGAAAGACGTGTCCTTCGAGAAGCGCAAAGCACAGACCTTCCCGCCTACCTCTTCTTTCCGTTTTTTACCATTAAGGATTATTTCACAACTGTAGGCGATCGTCACTACTCAGCTGTATTGAAAAGACTAGCTTGTATCATACCGCGCATCCCTTGAGATTTATGAGCAGTCGGACGGCGCCTTCCAGCCTCCTGTGTCTTTCCTCCCTTTCCCACCCGCCACTTCGGCTCATCCCTGTGTGGGATAGAGTGGAGCTGTTTGCAGGCTGTGGGTTGGTGGTTTGAGCATGAGGCAGCGTCTACTTCGACTGGTGGATGCTCTAGTCTTCTACTCGCTGCGTCCTCATCGGCTGCTGGGTCTTTGCTTGCGCTGGCTACTTTTCTCCCTCTCCTACCCTTACACATCTTTGGACTGGTCGGCCCTCCTTAGCTGGTGTGTGCCATCGCGCTAGTGTGTATGTAGTATGTGGATACTACTGTATAGATAGGCTGAGCAAGGTTGGCAGTGTACGTAAGTCAATAATCAGCCCGGCGTGCGACCCTTTAGTAGTTCTTGCTCTTTTCTTACTTCTTTGTCTGAGCCATTCACAAACGATGTATTTATCATTCGTATTGTATCATTTTAGACTGTTCAGTTTTCAAATTCAGAGTCAGAGATTCAATTCAGCCTTAACCCTTTTCGAAATCCCAGGTGTCCGCGTGTCCGTAGACAGCCGGCGGACGGGGCAAAGCCCGTCCGTAGACGGGGTTTGTTTCTGAAGAAAAGAAAGTAATTCGCAGTCGAGCAACAGCTAACTTTTGGAGATAGGCTACTTTTCTTCAGAAACACACCCCGTCTATGGACGGGCTTTGCCCCGTCCGCCGGCTGTCTACGGACACGCGGACACCTGGGATTTCGAAGAGGGTTAACGTACAGTACATACCTACTTTAGTCATACGTACTTAGTCTCCTGGTCTTATGAACCACTATTTGCGTGATCGGTGGAAAGATGGAGTGACCACTAACGTTGGCAGAACTTTTAGTGGCAGCGTAGTAGCGAGAACAGACAAGGCCGGTCAGCGGTCAAACAAGATATCGATTTTCCTTCACTTTGTAGTAACTGCCAACACTGCTCAGCCTATCTGTACGTACTGTATGTGTCTGTGGTTGCTGTATGTTTGTAGGCTGAGGAGCGGGACGAGTTATGGTGGTTTCGGTTACTCTGTGACGTCGGGTAGTCAGAGTGACGGTGGTTCTGCTCAACCGGGTATCTGCGGCTTGCAGAATTTGGGCAACACGTGTTTCATGAATAGCGGCATACAGGTTAGCTAGTAGCGCTCAACACACGTGGCGAGTGAATTCCAGCAGGTGTTTGGAGCTTTCTCACTTGGTCACACGCGTGAAATGTATTCTCACATGTTCACACTGTGGTGGGTACGGTAATTCACCGCTGCTCCTATACTAAACTTCAACACCTGCAGTAAATACAGAGTGAATGTGTTTTCTGCAGTGTCTGAGTAACGTACCGGTGTTGACGGATTACTTTCTGCGTCGTACGCACGAGAGTGAGATCAACAAGGAGAATCCGTTGGGGATGCAGGGAAATCTGGCTGACGCCTACGCCGAAGTCATTCGCATTATGTGGAGCGGCAGTCACTCTTACGTCATACCCAGAGGACTCAAGGTTTTTCCTATTCCTTTTCTGTCCGTGCTGACTGCAGAATTGCGTGTACGAACAAATATTGTGTTTACAGTTCGTGGTTGGTCAGTTTGCTCCTGCGTTCAGTGGATATCATCAGCAAGATTCGCAGGAGCTGCTCTCATTCCTCCTCGACGGACTGCACGAAGATCTGAATCGCGTCAAGAAGAAGCCATACGTGGAACTGAAGGAGTCAGATGGCAGAGCTGACGAAGTAGGCTGACGAAGTACCGTACGTAACTCGTGTACGTAGTGTTAACGCAAGGCGGCGCAGGACAAACAGTACATGCATTGTTTTAACAGATTGTGGCTGCGGAAGCGTGGGACGACTACAAGAAGCGCAATGATTCGGTGATAGTGGACACGTTTCACGGTCAGCTCAAGTCCACTCTGGTATGTCCGGACTGCGCCAAAGTCAGCATCAAGTTCGACCCATTCTGCTTCTTGTCACTCCCGTTGCCGGTGCGCAAAGATCGATTCATATCCGTCACCTTCGTCCCGTTAGATTTCCACAAGTCCTGGATGAAGGTGAGTCAGTATTATATTTGGTACATGTATTCGGTATGAAAAGTCAACTAAGGTGTCGCACGCCAAAAAACGTACAGAGCTGCATACCAGTTGCGTTGTGATGTTTCAGATGAAAGTGAGCGTTCCAAAGCAGGGTAGCAGATACGGCGATATTGCGACGGCAGTGGAGGGATTGTTGGGTGTTTCCGCGGATAGGGTACGTACGTGCAATATGTTATGTTGTTTCGATTTACGCCAGTTATACTCTTATGTCTAGCCTCAGAGAAATTAAAATGCGATGTCTGGTATAATTCAGTATTGCTGTACAGTACCGCGGACAGGGGGTAGAGTGCCGGAATGGCGATACCGACACGGATCGATAGAGGAACACATGACGGATCGAATGCAAGAAATCGCATTCGAATCCGTCCACAAATGACGGAGATATTCACGCTCAAAGTCGAGCAACCCCGTTTTTTCATGATTTTTCACCTTTTCAGGGGTAATTTGCCCCACAGTGGGGCTAGGGGGCTCAAATTTTATACAGAACTACTACTACTGGGGGTACATGTCCATGCAAAATTTGAGCGCTCTAGGTGCTCTGGTTCGTTAGTTATAGCGCCCGTTACCATAATTCAGCGAAAAAACTCAAACCATTTCCAACCGTAATATGGCGCGGAAATTTTTTCCTTTCCGTGTGCCCGCTGTTTTTTTCGGTCAATTTGTAGCCCCAACTGTCCTCTTCAAAATGAGGTACCTGCCGACAAAAACGCACCTATGGGAAATTTGACTAGGACGCGTCGGAAGCAAGGTTGCCAGGTCTCAAAATGCCTCATTACTGTGGCACTCAGGGTTCATTACTACGCAAAACCCATGTTGAAATTTTGACACTGCAAAAGCGACATTTGAAACCGAAACTCAGCTAAAAGCATGCAGAAGATGTACTGAACCATGAAAAGATTGATTCAGGGTGAAAATGGCAAAATATGGCCGATTTTCTACATAAAATAATGAGTGCAGAAGGTAAAATTTGAGAAAATTTTTGAAATTTGGACCTCAAAATTGCCTGAAAACGCACTTCTGAAAGTTTTTCCCATACTAGCAGGTCAACACCAAATATTACTACATTATTACTACGGTTACTACGGCGCTCAGGTAGGTACCTACAGAAAGTCAAAAATTACTACTTGTAGTAATATATTACTACACCTGGCAACCTTGGTCGGAAGGTGGCTGAGTTGAGTGAAAATAGCCAAATCTGGCGTTTTCAAAAGCGCGCGTTTTCCACAAGTGCGCGTTTTCCGCTATTGTTTTTTTTCGAAATTCTTGCAGTACGCCGGACTTCTCCAGAAATATTTCGGATGGTCTGCTGGGTTTTCCATTTTTCACCTGATTTACCCCGTTTTACCCTGTATTACACGTGCATACAGGCGCTATCTGCTCATCTGCGATGCTATTTGCTGCTCAAATAACTTTCCCGTTCACCATGGCTGCTATTTGGCTCTGTATTCACACTCTACAACGAAGACATCGGATCCATCACAATTAGAAGTTAGTACGTACGTATGTACATGTGCATTATGCCACCATCCACCCTCGATCCATGCTTTATCCATTTGTTGCGTCATCGCAATCGTTTTTACTATGTACGTACGTTACGTATGTACGTACATATGTACGGACGGACGCGAACACATCGAGTCCCTCAAACAGGTGGGTCGAGAGGGGATACGCCTGGCGTTCTGCAAGAATTTCGAAAAAAACAATAGCGGAAAACGCGCACTTGTGGAAAACGCGCGCTTTTGAAATCGCCAGATTTGGCGATTTTCACTCAATCCGACCACCTTCCGGCGCGTCCTAGTCAAATTTCCCATAGGTGCGTTTTTGTCGGCAGGTACCTCATTTTGAAGAGGACAGTTGGGGCTACAAATTGACCGAAAAAAACAGCGGGCACACAGAAAGGAAAAAATTTCCGCGCCATATTACGGTTGGAAATGGTTTGAGTTTTTTCGCTGAATTATGGTAACGGGCGCTATAACTAACGAACCAGAGCACCTAGAGCGCTCAAATTTTGCATGGACATGTACCCCCAGTAGTAGTAGTTCTGTATAAAATTTGAGCCCCCTAGCCCCACTGTGGGGCAAATTACCCCTGAAAAGGTGAAAAATCATGAAAAAACGGGGTTGCTCGACTTTGAGCGTGAATATCTCCGTCATTTGTGGACGGATTCGAATGCGATTTCTTGCATTCGATCCGTCATGTGTTCCTCTATCGATCCGTGTCGGTATCGCCATTCCGGCACTCTACCCCCTGTCCACGGTATTCTCAAGCACACCTGACCTCGCATTTTAAATGAGTTGACTTAAAGGGGTTCGCCGTGGCGAAATCCAGCAGGTAAGGCTGCTATGCTGGGGTGATAGAGCAAGTTCTAAGCTTTCATTTGATGTATATATATATTGTATGTTCGAAAATCGCTGGTTGCGCTGTTACAAGCTGTTGAAGTTTCCGTTTAGTACAGGTCCAGTTCAGGGGCCAATTTTAGAGGTTTTTGGCTTGTATCTCTGGCGGGACGGCAGGTAGCCATGAGATCTGCACATTATCAGGCGTGGTTTCCGCCGACCTATCTCATGGTACCTTGCTTTTTAAATTCTCTCTACAATTGATGAAGTTATAAGCAAAATGCTTCGAATTTTAGTGCTGTCCACAACGGAGTGGACACAACTAAAATTCGAAGCATTTTGCTTATAACTTCATCAATTCTCGCCAAAAATAGAAAAGCAAGGTACCATGAGATAGGTGGCGGAAGGACGCCTGTTCATGTGCAGATCTCGTGGCTACCTGCCGTCCCGCCAGAGATACAAGCCAAAAACCTCGAAAATTGGCCCCTAACTGGACCTGTACTAAATAGAAACTTCGAGCAGCTGTAACAGCGCAACCAGCGATTTTCGAACATACAATATATACATCAAATGAAAGCTTAGAACTTGCTCTATCACCCCAGCATAGCAGCCTTACCTGCTGGATTTCGCCACGGCGAACCCCTTTAACGTGGTGTGTGTTTTTTTGCGTTTGTAGCTGATGGTGGCTGAAGTGTACCAGCATCGTTTGCATAAGATCTACGGGAGGGAGGAGCCGTTGTCATATTACATGGATAGAGACGACATATTCGTGTACGAGCTGGCTGGTCTCCCGGCAGAACAGCAACCCATCGTATTCGCTGTCGTGCAACGCTACGAACGGTACATAGCAACAACAGCGGTCGAGCGTAAGTGTATGTAGGCAGGGTACTACGGGGTAAACCCGGGCACCTATGCTTTTCTGAACTTGCCGCTTCAGCAAATGGTGAACATGGTAGCTCATTGAAAGAGGAGAGTTCAAGGAATCGATTGGCAGAATACTTGTCTCAATCGGTCTTTTGGTTGCTGAGATATGCTAGGTGTCTGAATTTACCCCCGTGTCCGGGTTTTCCCCACAGTACCCTACGTACGTACTGATACCGACAATAAATAATGCTGGCTGCACGGCTATTGCGCTGCTTTAGGAAATTTGGCAGCGGTTCGTACAAGACGTCGGCGTGGAACAATTTCGCGGTGCCTGTGGTATTCCAAGTGTCGGAGGAGGAACTGAGCTTGAAGCGACTGCGCGAAGAAACCAAAAACAGAGTCGGGTATGAAAGCTTGTGAAGCTTTGTGTTGCAGTAAGTTAGTGGGTGAAAGTGGACGTGTTGTTTGAGGACTCACGTCGCGTCTTGGCCAACGGACGGCGTGGAATGGTGGAAACCGGACCCAGGTACGCACATCCTTTGTATGTACAGTATATGAATCCAGTCGTGTGTATATTTGCATGCTGTTTGAATGTGTATGTGCGTACAGTACCTGCGTATATGTGGTGCCGCGAGACAACCGGAGTCAGTTATTGACTGCGGAAGTTTGACTGCCGTAGTTCTTTACCCATATTGTATTTTTTACAAATACGCGTATTTATTAGGCATCAGTGTACGTACTATAGTCTGGCCAGTAAGAGTTTGCCATGGCATTCAAGGCGCTTTGCGTAAAATAGATTCACAAACGCGGATTTCTGTCCGTGCTTCGTGTACTCCTATTTAGCAGAAGTACATGCAAATTACGCAGGACGACTTGAGTCCCATAGCAAACTCTAGGGTGATGTGTTTGTTAGATGGAGAGGACAGTGGAGTGGAGGAGAACGGAGACGTGGAGCGCATGGACACTTCGGAGGACGGCGGGGAGGAGACGAAGCAGCGACGGAAGGCGGCCAACGAGTGTGCGGAGGGGCCTCAGCTGTTCCAGCTGCGCACGGTCAACTCCTTCGGCTCCTGCACCTACGACAACCTCGACCACACCAGCGGCGACGAGGAGCTACTCGCCAAACTCAACGAGCGCATCCTGGACAGAAGCGAAGGCCAACGACTGGTCTACGTGGCCGCGGACTGGGCAGAGGACGCCTACGCACAGTTCCATCAGCCCCACTTCGAAGAAGTAAGCGATATGAGCTTTGTAGCAAGAATAGGTACGGGGACTGGAGAAGGACGTGTTGTTGTTGCAGCAATGGCAGATTCACGACTCCGTATCGGCGCTGCGCAACAGGAAGCCGGTGGACCTGAGCGAATGCCTCGACCTATTCACCACCAAGGAAACATTGGAAAAGAAAGACGCCTGGTAACTGACTGACGCACTCTCGTTGTGTACTGTATGTGCGCACGCTGAACTTGTGTAGGCGATGTCCGGAGTGCAAAGAGGAGCGGCAAGCGTCCAAGTCCATGATGCTCTGGTCCCTGCCCCAAGTGCTCCTCATACATCTCAAGCGCTTCTCCTACACCCGCTGGTTCAGAGACAAAATCGAGCTGCTCGTAGATTTCCCCATTAGGTAAATAAACATACACTGTACGTCTACTCTGTAGTACTCTTCGAGACGCACTGATATTATATTTATTTGTGTTCCCGTGTATAGCCTGTACGGTCGACAGTGAAATAGTACGTTTTGCAGGAATTTGGATATGAGCAAATGGCTGTTGAATCAGAATCACACGGCTCCAACCACCTATGATTTGATAGGCGTATCCAATCACTACGGAGGACTTGGAGGAGGACACTGTACGTATGTTTCAGCACGTTATTGTGGTCCTACCTACCGATGTCTGCTAATACAGTACGCTTGGCTTGTATTTCTGTAGACACGGCGTTTTGTCGAAACAGAGACGGGCATTGGTATGACTTCGACGACTCGCACGTGTCACGGATGGGCGAAGGTGGCGTTGTGGTAAGTCGGCTTGTTATCACTCCACTCCACAGTTTTCCATCTTGTGTCGTATGATTGCGTCGACTTTGCCTTCATGACCAGGCAGCAAACAGACATTATTGTTCAGTCATAATCGTGTGTTGGCTACCTGCAACTCCATGCTTTGATTGTCGTTGTTTGCAGACGAAAGCGGCGTACGTGTTGGTGTACATGCGGCGAAGTGGCGTGGACCCGAGTGTTGACCGAAACATCGAAATGTCTGACGGTGATGAGGAATAACTGTACATACCACCAACCTGTTGCTTTTTCTTTGTCTAACTGGAACTTCCTTTTTCACCGCTATTCCTGCTTCTACTCATCCATCCACCTTTGGCGTTTCATGTTCCTGGAGTTTCGCTAATTGCTAATAGGAAAAGTCGCCGTTCAATGGAGTACGTGCAGGAAAATTCGTCTGTGATCCTAGCATTTTAAATACAGTTCCGCGTTATATGTGGAAGCACTCCTGAAAGTTTTCTCGTTATTTCGCCGAATTTTTACTACTACTCCATCTTTGATCAAAGAATTTTTATGCGTGATGTGCTTGTATTCATTCAGTAACAGAGTAAACGCAAGGGCTTGCGTAGTAGCTGTATGAGGACCAATATTTATTGAAGTATTCATCTGTTTTCTGCTTTCCTTTTTTACCACCAATCATTACTCGTACGTGTTCAGTTGCGTGTCAAGTAAATTGTTTGGAAGGTGGCTCATGACAATCTTGCCTTATTTTTCGTGCGTGACGTGATACGGGAAGTGACTATACTTTCAGAAAAGCCGCGTTGTTGATTGTCTTTCGTTTCAGGCGTTGTTTATGAAAGGGATAACTGCACTGTCCATGCGTACGTAAGTACTCTGCTACTGCGCGCGGTGCGGCGCGCTTTCTCGAGCCAATCGTGAGTGAGCGCGGTGTCTTTCGTTCGCTCGTGCGGCTGCTGCTTCTTTCGTATGTTGTTGTACGTATGTACGTACACTAGATAGCCTACGTATGAGAAATTTTGGTTATGCTCTGGTTCCATGTGAGCCAGTACCGAGACCGTGGCTTGGCGTGAGTAATCAGGTGTTGTGTATTTTGTTTCAGGGTATTGTACACAATCGCTTGGGGTTTGGGAATAACAAGGATATTGTTGCCATAATAAAAGAAAAAGGGAAAAAAACCAACCAACCCCAAAAAAAACAACCACAAAACAAACCACACCACCACAAAAAAACCCAAAAACCCACCCACAACACCCCCCTGCTATGGAATAATACGGGAATGTGAGATATCTATCAGCTTTCATCTAGAGGCGTCATCGTAACACGTGTCTTCCAGTAGATAATCATGGAAAACTCAAGGTGCTGCACACAAGGTACGTGTATGTATAAATGTACGTATGCTACGTACGTATGTTCACTTTATCCAACCACATAGCTCAGCGTAACTTATTTCATATGTATGCATACATATGTACACAATATACTTACACAATACACAATATATTGTTTACGTACACACACACAAAGCACTCTGAAATTACCAGTTGGACGCATTTTGTAGACCCACTGACCAATCCCACTGAAGCCTGATTGCTTATCACTATCGTCTTCCGTATCAGCGCTGGAGCATGGACGTAGTGAAAGAGGAGCAGATGCTAGAAAGCGGCGGCGGCGGCGGTGGAGCTTCTTCTCTGTTGTCCACTGGCGCAGGTGAAGCTGGGGCGACGCCAGCGGGTGGTGGGGACGCCTGCTGCTACCTCTGCAACCAGTGCGCGTCTTCCTTTCCCTCTCTGCCGGAACTGGAGAGTCATTTGGCGAGTCACGCAGCGGCGGAGCAGCAACAGGCTCCGCAGCAGAACGGGGCGGAGAACTCTCCGAGCAGCTCCGACGGCTCCTTCCCCTACGAGGAGCAGTCGTCGGTCCTGGGGAGCTCTGTGAAGGGAGCTGAGGAGGAGGGGATGGAGGAGGAGGAGGAAGAGGAGGAGGAGGTGGAGGAGGTGGAGGCGTCGCCGGGCGCCCGGAGGAAGGGCCGGCTCTACCCGTGCCGCTTCTGCAGCAAGCAGCTGGGCAGTCGCTCCCTGCTCAACATCCACTACACGCACACGCACCGGGACAAGCCGCAGTACGAGTGCGAGGACTGCGGCCGTATCTTCAGCGTCAAGCGCGAGCTCGCCACCCACCGGCGCATCCACAGCGGCGAGCAGACCCACACCTGCGCCCAGTGCGGCAAGGAGTTCGGGACGCGGCAGCTGCTGAAGAAGCACTGGATGTGGCACACCGGCCAGCGCTCCCACGTCTGTCCCCACTGCGGAAAGGCCTTCTTCCAAAAGGGACACCTCACCCAGCATCTCATGATACACGCCGGAGGACGCCCGCACGTCTGCCAACTCTGCACCAAGACCTTTATCTTCAAATTCGACCTCAATCGACACATGAAGATACACGCCGAGCGCGGATTCACCTGCGGAAAGTGCGGACGAGCCTTCCTGAAACAGACGGCGCTGCTGGACCATCAGAACGGCTGCCAAGGAGGAGGCACAGGCACAGGAGAGGAGGAAGGCGAAGAGGCGACGACGAAGGAGGAAGCGATGGAAGGCGGCAAGGAGGAGAACGGACGCCTGATGATCGCAGAGACGCCCAAGTCGGAATCCAACCACCACAGTCCCAACACCAACGCCACTCCCTTCTCCAGTGCCAACTCACCCGCCGCTAACGGACATCCGGCACCTCCCTTGCTGACCAACATGAGCGAGACTATGCCTGTGCCTCAGTCCCCGGGGCATCAGGAGCACCAAAGACTCATGTGCCTACTGTGCATGCAGGAGTTTCCCTCGCAGACCGCCTACTCCATCCACTTCTCCTACGCGCATCTGAGAGAAGCTCTGCAGATGCGGCAGAACGCTCCACCCCCTCCTTCCACCAGCTCCTCCATCTTTGGCGGCTCTCTGCCACAGCTGCAACAGATGCAAAATGGCGGCGGCGGCGGGCATCATCAACCGCATCAGGTTTGGGAGAAGTTGAGCAGCTACCGACAGCAGCAGCTACAGCGAGAGCAGCTGCAGCAGAAGGAGGAAGCGACTGCGGACGAGGTGCAGCAGGGACTGGATGAGGGAGGCGGGAAGAAGGAGGAGCAGGTGGAGAAGATCGCGCTGCTGGTGGACGAGGTGGCTGCGAGCAAGGGGGAGGGCGGCTGCTTCGACTGTCGCCACTCCAGGGAGCGACTGCAGGCGGCGCTCGGGCGTCTGGGCCAGCTCGAGTCCGCCCTCAACGCCAAAGACCGGGAGCTGGAGCGGCTGCGGCTGAAGATGCGACGAGTGGGCGCCGTCGCCGGCAGTCTCCTAGAGTCCTGCTCCGAGTTCGACAAGCTCTGGATGCTGCACAGTAAGAAAGTGTACAGTCAGATACAGTCCGTACTCAATAGTCTGGAATGAGCGAACCAATATTAAGGCAGTGCGTGGAAGGAGGTGGTCGCATGCCGTAGTAAGCTTATTGGAAAGGGAAAGCTAAGGTTGATGGTCTCGAGATAGCTTTATTTTGATACATAGTAGGCATTGTACAGTGTATGTATGTAGAGTGAGCGATACGTACATACAAAGACAGATCGCGGATGATTCGATGCTTTTTGGGGGTGGGAAGATTCGTTCTTGATTCGGCTAATTTCTCACTCAAACTATGCGTACTTTGTTTTTGTATTAGCTTGTACATAGCTTGGCGAACCAGGTATATTTTTGTTGTGTAAACATGAACATTTGAGGGTACATCTCATCTCATTCGAAAGCGCCATACCGTCGGTGTACAGGTTCAAAAATGCTGCTATACTGATATTTGTTTTAGCATTTCCTCCTGTTGTGCTTAGTCTTTATAAAATAGCTTCTAGCCTCGTCAGATTTTCTGCCTAGCTAAGTATTGTATTATTTTTTTTGGGAAAGTCATATTTTTCCTCGCTTCAGTGCATACCTATTTGGCAATATAATGGCTATTGTTCGAATCTCTACTTTATGGTAGCTAGCTGCTTTTGTCAACTTGAGCTGGATTCTGAGCAATCTATGTTGTCATCGGGCAATTTTTGAGCAGCTGCTTTGCAAATGCGTGTTACATGATGAGGATTTATACAATTTTTATTTCGTCCGGTTGATCTTTTGGTTGGGTCCGTAGATGGCATAATGAAAGAAAGTGCCTTTATTGTCTCATGGCCACGTAATACTGTTTGTTTTCTTAGGTACATACGGCTACGATTTAGTACAGCGACCTGATACGTTTGGTTGAATGTTTCCTATTTTGATATTATTTAGCTCGATCGAACGTGCAGTAACTATGTAGTACTCGCATGCGGTTGTCGGCCTGTTTGTGTGTATGTAGTACTATACGTTTGCTTATAATGTTCAATTTGCGGTGTTGTCAGATCCAGGTTAATTTGCAATCAACGAAGCGCTACAATGCAGCTCATTATGCAATCGAACACAGCTGTTCAGTCTCGTTTTAGTATTGTATGTACACTACGTACATAGTCAGCCTTATGGGTGGGCGATAAGACTTGGGGGTACTGTATTTTTTTCGAATTTTGTTGTAGTCATCCTGTTTCATGCGTCAGTGTAATTGTGTCATGTTGCTATCAAAGTTTTGCGTCGGATGCCATATGTTTATTACTTTTTGCTGCCTCTCTCGTATCTTGTATCGATTTGGTAGTCAATCATTGGTAATGTTAGTTTTTTGATCTGAAATTGGCTAATAATTTTGAAGCTGATGTATCTTTATTTGGGAACTACCGTACGTCTTGATATGTGTTTGAATGTCACGGCAGTATCTATCTGTCTCCTTATGGTGCGAAATATTGAGGAGATTTTTCATGGATGGTATGTCTATCTATTTGATGTGCCTTGGCCATAACTTTCTCATGCTTCTCGTGTCCATGCATCTGATTCGTATGCCGTGAGAGCGAGTCTCCGTCGTGTGTGCATAGATCTATGCCCGTATTATCGTTATGTATGCTTTTTACGATAGCTTCACTCCTATAACTGTATCCTAAGCCTCTCCTATTTGCTGTGAAGGGGCATAAAGCAATAAAGAAAGTATGGTTCCTTTTGCTTCTGGTGTCTGGCTGGATGAGTGGCTCAGGAAGGGGGAGCTTGGCTCTCTTCCTACAGCTTCTTTTCCGCTTCTATGGCGGCGGCGGCGTCGCTCCTGCTCGACTTGGTGGTGTGGAGAGAGGTGCAGGAAACAGCTGCGCCCCTCCATCAAAAGTCATGATACATCCCTCTTTGCTCCTGCTTCTCCTGTGCTTGCGCATATAGGAAAGGGAAAGGGAGGGAGGGAATGCGCCAAGGAGCGTAGGTAGGCGAAATGAAAAAGTGCGGAGCGAGCGGCGGAGGACGGATGGCGGCGAGGTTGGGGCATGCTGCTGCACTGCACGCACCATATGTTGGTGATGCCCTGCTTTCTGTATGTATGTACGCGCACGCAGCGTGCAAGTTGAGGGTATTTCGGGGGCGGCGGCAAGGGATAGAGAGGGATGGCGAGAGATGATTGAAGTTTGCCTCCGCTTCTGTGCGCGTGTGTTGTTCAGGCGCAAGCTTCTTCTGCTGCTGTGTATGAAGCTCTCCTGTTTCACTCTCATTGCTTTCGAGAGGCAAGGGGGCTGCCTTAGGGGCTAACGGAGGCAAGCATAGCGCGGACAGGCAGGGAGGGTACTGTGGCTGTGTAAAGCGGATGAGCTTGCTTTCTCCGAATGCGAGGCAAACAAGTCAAGCAGCGCGGTGTGTATGCTGCGCTCTCCTCGGGGTATGTGCGCAGTGCCAGAAAGTTCTGGAAGCCTCCGCGTGCCCCATCATCGTCGTCCCAAGCAGAAGAAGCATAAGAAGCAGGAGAGCGAGGGATGGAGAAAGAGAGCATCGAATGCGTGGTGCATGGTGAAAGTTCAGTTCGACAAGCAGTCAGTGTATAACGGTGGCACGGAGTGTAATCACTTTCGCACGCAGAACCGGCCCTCGAAAAAAGAGAAAAGCCGTCGCCAACAACTGACAAAATGTGCGCACACATTCGGGCGATACCGGATCAGTGCGGCGGCGTGCTGCTGTGGCGCTATTGAAAAGCTCAGGCATGAGAGGGGGACACGGAGTAAACAAAACCTCCAAGCAGGAGCTCCTGCGAATCCCAGCCCACACAGAAGGAGAGGGGAGGGAGCTTGACTCGACTCACTCGGATTTCAAACTTGGCACACACAGGAGCAGTGGCAGCAAGAGTGTGGTCCCGCACTGAGTCAACTTTCTTTCAAAAATCCAGCACCTCACTCACATACACACACAGCACTTCACCCGAACAACAAGCAAAGCACACATACACATACAGAGCTCTCACGACTGCGGCGCATAAGGGGCCAATTCCAGAGGGAGACAGCAGCAGCAGCTACTGACTGACGAATGACTTAGGGATGGTCGATGACAGAGGCTAAACTTCACCTCGCAGAAGGCTCGTCAAGTATTTGGAGGTCTCGCATGTTTGTCCCACCGCCAATGGAAACATTTCAAGAAGGGCAAATACGTAGGGACGGTGTGAGCTTACTGTTTTAGCAGCAAAACAGTAGTGAGGGAGCGACCATTGAAAGTGACGACAAAGTCGCAAATGTTACACTACCCAACCCACCCGCTATCCTTTGCACATCCACAACCGAACCGCATCAGCGACATGTCTTGTACAAAAAAAACATGCGCGAAAGGCACGACCTTTTCTTCGAATCTCCTGGGGGCAAATTTGTGCAGAAAACGCACGCGCGCGATGTCAACTTTCCCTCTTTTTCGATGACCTAATCGTCGATTTCTTTTTATTGTCTACTGCACTGCGTACATACGCGCAACTTGACACTGCAACCGTTTACACCCATGGTATTTTCGCCTTGCACTTCTTTATTTTCATCTCGTTGTAATTGCCACCACGCACGACACCAACGGGTCAAAAATTGCAAGGAGTCGGGTCAAGCTATGAGATCTGCGCTGGTGCTATTGACATGGCTTTTGGTTTACGGTAAGTCGAATATATTGCTACTGGAATTTGGGTTACGTATTTTACGTACGTATTTTATTTAGTACATACAAGTATGTACGTACTACATTAGAGCATAACGGAATAGCGGCTTTGTGGAATTCAGGAGCGAAAAGTCAGAGGAATCCGGATTTGGGAAATGCATTATTTGGCTCCATCGACGAAGAGAGTTCGATGAGCAAAGCGGACGCTTCCTACACTTTTCCTCTTGCTCATGAGCTCGATGACATATTCTGGCCGCAATTTGACTACAGAAATCGCAACGTCTCCGTCGCGGAAAGCTCACTGCCTGGTAAGAAGCGTGTTCGTTCGTGGTCTACCTTTGTGCGTGCTGCTGAATGATCAGCACATCGGCTAAGGAATTGGTGGAATTAGTACCTACGTGAGTTTTGCGATCTGTAGGTGTCAAAGTTGCGGAAGTGCGTGCACGACATCCGCGTCTGCTTCGACTCGAGTACGAATGCTTCAATGAGAACTTCACCTGTGTGACACAAGGACTCGTAGATGGCAGCTGGCAACTGCAGGTTTTTCTCTCTGGAAGTCTCGATCGTGAGGTATGATATGTACTTAATGCACTATGGCAGTACATACGGTATGTACCTACACATCATACTTTGATGACCGCCCAATGCGAATGATTGCAAATGCGAGTACTTTACTGGACTTTCGTGGTGGACAGGAAGCCAATTTCGTGACTGTGCCCTATACGATATGGATGGTAGACTCATCTATGGTCGCTGGAGATGACATGTGGGTCGCCTACGAGGTAACGTTACACTTGTTTATCGCTTTGTCGATCATCTGTTGGCGTGCGTACGATGTTCATACATACGTAATTGTAGCGTGGCGATTTACGTACATCATACTATACCATTGTGGAGTCTAGCACCCCTTATTTATTACATCTCCGTAGATACCTGTATTCTAATGAATTTGCATTGCCCTTCGTAGTTCTGTCGTGCCACTTTCGACATCGTTGCGTGTGTGCGGTGTGCGTGGGTGTGGAGTGCAGTGTTGAGTTGTGTGTTGGTTGAACAGTGTGTTTCATCTTGCCGGCTCGTCGCGTGCGCAGTAAACCTTTCGTATCGTCTCGGTGCGCGTTGCTGTCTTGGGTTTTAGAGTAATTGCATGTACATACATAGTATATGGGGAGTGCGCCTTCTGTAATGGAGTCAGATTAGTCATGTAATCCCCCAACCAGTGCCAATTGCTCCGTATGTCCCCGTCTATATCCCCTCGTATGTACTGTATGTACGTGTAATGTGGAATCTCCCCTCCCACAATAATTATGAGAATGTACTGTATGTGATGTAGGGTACCATGGGGGAAAGTCGGCCACGGGAAATTTCGGCCACCTAAGCTTCAAGGCATTATATCTCGGCAACCATGTGACCGATTGAGACAAGTAGGATATCAATCGATTCCTTGAACTTTCCTCTTTCAAATGAGCTATTGGGTTCACCATTCGCTGAAACATCAAGCTCACGGGTTACGTTTTTCAAAAAGAGGTCAAAAATGACCAAACTTTAGACAGTGCGCAAAAACACCCTGTATGATATAAATGAACACCCTGTATGTAGGGGGCAAGGGGGCATCGTACCCTACCCCCAGGCGAAGTTTCAACCAAATCGCCCCACTGGTACTGGAGATATAGCAAAAAACAATTTCAGTACTTAGTGGGGTAATTTCGGCCACCTAACGCCTGTACTGAAGGATGGGAAAAGTCGGCCGGCCGACTTTACCCCCCAGTACTGAAGGAAACTGCAACATTGTAACGTCAGCGAAATTCTTCCTAGTTTGAGCTGATTTTTAGCAATTAGTAGCTGATCCAGTTTGGCAACTTGTTCTGCTTCTCTTGCCACAGGGCGCACCCCGAAATTTGTCCTGACAGTCTAAAAAATATGCTTGAGAATCAAGTTGATTCTTATAGGTGGCCGACTTTACCCCCCAGTACTGGATTCATAGGTGGCCGACTTTACCCCCCAGTACTAAAGGCAACTCCAACACTGTACTGGCAGCGAAATTCTTTCATTCACGCCCATCCACCTGTTAGTTAGAGCGAATTGACTGGCTATTTGGCTGGCCGATGCATTTGGCAGACTGTTCAGCTTCTGTTTCAACTGACCGCATCCTGATATTCGTCCTGGGAGTCTCAAAATACACTTTTTTCTAAGGTGGCCGACTTTACCCCCAGTGGCCGACTTTACCCCCCAGGATAAAAAGCGCCATAACTCTCTAAATAAGTTTAGCAATGCAGTCGCTCTTGGCACCCTAAACTCAGCTTCAAAAGACCTATCTTTTGGTATATTACTTGCTTTGTTTCATGCACTGGTTCCTGAGATCTGATTAGGTGGCCGACTTTCCCCCATGGTACCCTACGTACACTGCGTAGTAGGTGCTTACAGTACTCGGGTAATGTTTTCTTTGATGCTTCACAGAATAAGAATTTCACCATTGGAATTCACGTGTTGGATGCCAACGACAATGCGCCCACTTTTTCGACGGACGCTCTTCAGCTGGAAGTGCCAGAGGTACTGAACATACGTATGTACAGTATTGTGCAGTTGCGGTCTACCGCTTCCCGACAGATTACAAGTGAGGAAATGTTTTTGCAGAAGCTGGAAGTTGGAACCATGCTGGATACCGACTTCTTTGTATCTGACGCTGATATCGGCTCAAATGGACACTTTTCCGTCCTGTGCAATTCTGACCTGACGGTGAGTTGAGTAGGATGTGTTGAGTGGACTGGTGCACAATGACTATGGTATTTGTTGTTCAAAGATTCATGAAGGTTGCGAAGCCTTCACCGTGCTCACGTTTCCGGCCGTGGTGGACGAAGAGGGGGAAGCGCGAGTGGTGGGCCTTCGTTTGGTGGTGGAAGAGAAAGCGAGCGAAGCAGCGGTCGGCACACGATTTCCTCTCTACATTGAAGCGTCGGACAATCCGCAGGTCAACCCCGGCACCCGGCTCACCTCCAGCGCTCTCATTCTCATCACTATCGTTGCACAATCTACCACTACACAAACTACTACTACATGTAGGTAGTGCTTCCGTCGATTTGTTCAGTCTACGTACGTAATTGGTCCATCCATTCCATACAGTGAAGCTTCATTTTTGCACTTGGTCAAACACGTTGCTTCGATTTAGCTACGACGACGACGACATCTCAATCAACGACGCCTACTACCACTACTACAACACCATCCACTAGCACCACACCTGCTCATATCGGCGTGGATCTGACACTGGTCGGAAGAAGATACTCTTCAACTTTCTCAGTCCACGAAAATATGAACAGTGGCGAGCCGGTGGAAGGATTCAAGCTCAGAGTTACTGCTGAAAGACAGGTGCGATAAACTTGTACAGTACGTGCATATGCATAAAGTTTGCAGGAGGATGTAACACGACATTCATACCCCATGTATTTTTTACATTTTTTAATTCATACCCCATGCGTCCGGTACTGGCAGAAGAAAGTTCAGTAGAGTATTTCAGTGTGCGAGCTGTGAGCCGCTGATGGCCCGACTGAAGATTTCCGATGCCGCAGGTGTGGCTCCATTCGCATTTCGCGTGGTGCCGGAGATGTTGAAGGCGGACGGATCTTTCGCATATCTGCTGGTCTTCGATGAGTCTCTGCTGGATTTCGAGCGCGGACCTTCCCTATTCAATTTTACCGTAAGATCACGTTGACGAGACGACCGACCAACTGAATCTGCCTTACCCATGTACGCACGTACGTAGATATCGGCTTGGGTGGGGGATTATTCGAAGCCGAGCGGTCTGGTGGACGTGTCAGTTCGCAAGCTGAATGTGGACGACAGTGCGCCGGTGTTCGAGCGCGCTTCCATCAGTCTCACTGTGCCGGAGAACAGTCTGACGGGAACTTCCGTCGGCTCCATACAGGCCTCGGACGCCGATCTGGGACAGACAGAGCTGCTCAAATACGAGATCGTCGGCGGAGGCCGGCAGAGGTAGAGGTACAGACATTAGAAAAACCAACGACAGTATTGATTGATGTTTTGTGCACGCGCACGGTTTTTTACTGATGTTTGCTCGCATGCAGGTTTGCCATTCACAAAGGTGCGATCACCGTGGCGTGTCCGACGAGTGCTGCATGCTTGGACCGAGAGACGCAGGCTGTCTATCATCTGCTGGTGTTCGCCACAGATGCGGACGGCATGCGCTCCAAGCCGGCGGAAGTTGAAGTGCGAGTGCTGGACCGCAACGACAACGGACCTCGACTCTCTGCTTCTGCCGACACTCTCCAGATTTCGCATGGACAGATTCGATATCCCATTGTGATCACGGTATGTATGTATGTATGTATGTATGTATGTATGTATGTATGTATGCGTACGTACGTAGTACGTGCAATATGCTATGCCCATCCATCGCCACGGGCATCACGCAGTAGTTTATGTACATTCATACTTTTACATAGTAGGTACCTTTGTATTGGCAAGTAGCTGCTGTGTATATTTACGTAGGCTTCGGACGCGGATGAAAAGAAATTCAGTGCGGTTGACGTGCGACTAGAGGGAGAAGGCTCGTCGTTTTTGGTACTCGATTCTTTGACGGAAGATCGCTACGGCCTCTCCTTGAGCGATCTGCCAGCTGTGGGCCACTATGAATTGCTCGTCGTGGCCAGTGATCCACTGGGAACACATCCGAACACAGAGCTGAAGTTGAATGTTCATGTGGAGGTACATAATTACTATGTGATGCGTACATGCATAGTGCAATAGCTGTACGTAAGCATGCGGGTTGCTTTTTTTACTGATCGCACTATGTAGGTACGTACATCTTTTGTAGGGTGCCGTGTCCAATGTTCGATTCAAGAAGAGCCAATATGATCGAACAATCACCAGCTCTCGCTTGAAAACAGGTGATGGCGCGTTCACCAGACGTCCGTACGGACGTACGTCCGACGTATCTATATACATAAACAATGTACTCCTAGACTGTCCGACGTATCTAGGAGTACATGGTTCATGTATATAGATACGTCGGACGTACGTCCGTACGGACGTCTGGTGAACGCGCCATGAAATTACTGTGTACTGTGTGTTTGTCTACGTACTATTCCGCTAGGCAATAGTAGCTAATGCAAATTCAACGGTCGTGGTATTTTTTAGTTGATTTTGCATTCCCACTCGCTCGTTGCGCAATCCTATGCCACGTAGGCTATCTGTTTTCTCAAACCTTGTCTTTCCTCTTGCTGCTGCTTGCGTGTACGTATACGTAGGTAGTGTATTGATCGGTATACTGCCTAGACTATGATACATTGAGCAGCAGAGCGTCACAGAAATCATCATTCATTGTCATCCGTCACGCTACTGCACCAAACCAATAATATCAAGACCATAAGTCATCGGTTTACATACAGGTCATCGGCTACTCCAGCTGGAATTAGTTGGTCACTTGGCAGGCCCCGTTCAGTTTTTCATGGTGAAAGGCAATCCTGGTTGGCTCACGCTGAATGCGTCTTCGGGGGAGATCTCTACTGGCAAGCTGCCAACTGGCGGAGTGCCGGGCGGAAAGCATGCGATCAGTGTGGCGGCAGTGGACGAAGCGTCCAGCATGCAGTTGGCCACTGCCATCTTCTCACTCACTGTACTCGGCTCCAGACGAGATTCTGTATTCAGCAGGAAACTGTTCGTGGCTTCTGTACGAAAAGGTATACCAGTATGCACGCACAGTCGCAGTGTTTCAGTTTATCGGCAGCGTGGAGTGGAAAGGGTTGGATTTGCACATTCCTTTATTTAGATAGTGCGGTTGGTGAAGAAGTGCTCCACTTCCATCCGAAAGATGGGATGGCTGTAGAAATGGTGGAACGCTCCTACAAGGCTCAGAATGGGCTGCTGGAACCTGTGAATGTTGGTCGGGTGAGTTGCTGGCACTGGCAGATTGATAGATCTTTTGTTGGATAACGGCTAATGATGACGATGAGTGATTGATTGCGTGCAAATTTTAACAGGCTCCCTCGCTTGCTGTTAGCTCCGATGGTGTGCTCAGACTCTCTCGTTCTCTTCGAAATAGCTCCGCCACCCTGGCAATGTTCGATGTGGCTCAAGTTGAAAACAAGGTTGACACGGGTAAGCGTGCATGTGTAAGGTACCGTAGGCCTACATATTCGTTGACTTCTTAGCAATTCCATGAATGATGTTTTGCATTTTAGCAAAAGTCGTGGTCTACTTCGAAACTGAACCATCAAAGCTGCTGGAAATGATAGAGAAGATGAACAGCCCCGTGTTTGGTAGTCCATGGAGCGGCAGCACTCCAGTGGTACACCTTCGTTTGCAAGAAGAGGTTGACGCTGGCTATGTGGTGACAAAAGTCTTGGCAACAAATCCTCTTACGATGAAGCCGGTGCAAAATATCACAGTCACTGGCATGTACAGTAGCAGCTTCCAGTACGAAGCAGAAACAGGTCTGTGTATATGTACGTACATATTGCCAAATATTGCGTACGTATACAGTAGGGTACTGTGGGGTAAACCCGGCCACCTAAGCTCCTTTGAACTTGCTGTTTCAGCACATGATGAACCAACTAGCTTAACTGAAAGTGGAGAGTTCAATCAATCGATTGATATCCTATTTGTCTCGTCGGTTCATTGGTGTCTGAGATATAGGCAGCCCTGAAAGTTAGGTGGCCGGATTTTCCCATGGCCGGGTTTACCCCCATAGTACCCTATATTGCGCACAGGAATACAGGGCAGTATGTAGTATGTACATATTTCAGGCAACTTGGTGTTAGCAAACTCTTTTGATTATGAGGAGTTATCGCTGAATGAAACTTCGTTCTTGCTCACATTGACCGCCATAGACGATGAGCACTGGACCAGTGTTTGGTTGAACGTTACCATACTGGACTTGGATGATAACGCGCCAATGATTGAAAGAATAGGGACCAACGACACGGTAATATCTTTCTGTATAATGCGTAAGTGTGGCAGTCGGCTATTCCTGAGAAATGTTTTTCAGTCGAATTTTCACGTGTCAATTCCGGAAAATTTACCGCCAAAACGTGAAGTGATGACTTTGCGCGTGAGTGATGCAGACCGAAACTTCGGCCTTCATCAAATTGCCTACGGCTACGTCTTGTCCGGACGCGGATCTGACAATTTTCAGCTACTCAGACTTGTACGTATACGTGGATATGAATAATGCAATACCGGCATAAATTCTGCCAAATTACCGTCAGGTTGGTGACGTACGTAGTTTTGTTGTAGTCTGATGAAGTCATCGCCGTTGTGACTTCGCCCACCGTCCAACTGGATTACGAGCAGCAGATTTCTTTTCACCTGGGCCTCAGCGTCACAGATTCTGGAGAAAATACCAATTCAATTCAGGTATCGCACATGGCATACGTAACGTACTACGTAGGAAGTACGATACGGTACGGTACGAACGTATGATATTCTTGAGTTGTTCATATGTAATTGCTTGTGTTATAGAGGTACAACAAAACATAGCCTATCAGGTGAATTTTTTTAGCACGAATATGTGTTGATATTTTGAGATAATGATCAATTTACTGGACGAGAATGACCACAGTCCAGTATTTGGTTTACCGAGATATGCGGCAGAGGTGGTGGAGAACTGGCCAATAGGAGCCACCGTTGTCAAAGTCAGCGCCAGTGACGCAGACACGGCGCACAATGGACGCGTCACCTATCGTATGGCCACCCAAGCCACGGAAGAAGGTAAATTATGTACAAGAATACGTCCTCTGCTCTTTTGTTTTCATTGTTTCTAGCCGCATGCAGCTGCTTTTTATTCCTACGTAATATTCTAGCCGATGCTGTGCCGTATTTTTCTATGTTTATCTCCCTGATGTATTGTAAACCAGCTAAAGCGTTGCAGACGTGTTTGCTGTTGATGAGCGTACGGGTGAGGTGCGTACGGTGCGGGCGCTGTTGAACAAGGCGCAGTCGGAGCCATACGTCCTGCAGGTTGTGGCAGAGGACGATGGGCTTCCGTCCAAGAGGAGCTCCACTGTCTCCGTGTCAGTGCTGGTGGAGGAAGCGGGAGCGCGCCAAGAGAACCTCGGCCTCCACTTCCTCCATCCACCCCTCGACGCTTTGCTCACCATCCAAGAAGTACGCGGATGACGCGTTTGCTGCTTTTGTGGCCCTTTGTAGCATCTGCGTGGAATGGTACAATATTGTAATGCAACTATTAACTTGAACTGGGCCTTTTTGCTTGCTCGTTGCAGAACAACATGGTAGGGCAGAAAGTGGCAGAAGCAAAGGCGGTGAACAAGGATACACTGGCGCATCTGATCCTCAAGTACACGCTGAGCGGAGACGGAGACGAGAAATACTTCGCCATCAACGACGCTGGAGAGATATTCGTCGCCAAATCACTGGACAGGGAAATCCAGGAACATTACACGGTATGTCTTTCTTTGTTTCAAGGTTTGTGGGTAGCGGAAATTTTTAACGTCGGGCAGGGGGTTGGAATGGAACGGCATGAAGTTGGGAGAGGCTTGCTTCTGTGATGTTGCCATACTAACAGGATACTAGGTCTAGTGAACAAAGTAGGGTACTGTGGGGTAAACCCGGACACCTAGTATATCTCAGCAACCATACGGCCGATTGACACAAAGTAATTCACCAATCGATTTCTTGAACTCTCCTCTTTCAAATGAGCTACTATATTCATCATTTGCTGAAGCTGTAATTTCAGAAAAGCTTAGGTGTCCGGGTTTACCCCGTGTCCGGCTTTACCCCATAGTACCCTACCTGCTTACTTATTATACCGGTCATCTTTTCTTACTCACGGCTGTAGTGTAAAGTCACTCCATCTTTGCGCTGGTTAGCAGTGCAGTTCATAACGATGTTTGCATTCATTGTGCGTAGCGTAGCGCAGCGTGGTCCACGTGGCGTGTATATTCGAGCTCGGTGAGATGGCGCATGACGAAGTTTTGATGTTTTAAATGTTGCTTGTAACTATTTATACCTTCTGTTCAACATAACAATGGGCGATGGATGGAGCCGGAGAGCTGGATGAGGGCCGACTTGATCCAAGAGAGTGATGGCAAAAGACTGTTTATTGCTGCTCTGCGCCGGCTATTATACCAGCTTGTCGCAAGAAATTACGTCCTCATCCTCATTACATACATATGTAAGGTACCCTATATGACTTCTCTACTACATATCACCACACACATACATACCGTACAGTACATATTGCCGCAAAAAGATTCATCCATGATCGATCGATCAGTCGCTAAAGCCCTCTGTACAACCTTTTGCCGCCAGAAACAAAAAGGGAAAACGAAACCCCACCCCCCCCCCCCCGCCCCCCCCCCCAAAAATGATAGGGGTACTTCTGCAAAGAAGGGGTTTTCTTCGGTAGTTTCGGCCTTGGCAAACATCCCCTTTCTTCTTCTCTTGCGCTTCGTCGACAATTTCCACCCGGCCTGATTGCGTAAATAAATCGTTCACACTTTTCACCTCGGTAGTCCTACTGTTTATTTCATACTTTTGCCCGCAGTTTCGTCGGCGGAACAAATAGCCTTTTGTACTGTCGAAATCTTTCGAGTCTATTGGGTTCTTCTTTCCCATGAAATGCCCATTGCGCGCCCGTATCACCGGCTACCGTAACCCTGTACGTACGTATTGCACTTCATGTTCGCCCTTTTTCACTGGCTGTGCTCTCGGCCCTTGTTTATCAACTGATTTTTCCCGGACTGCTGCTGTGCTCATAATTTATTTCTTGTGAAGAGTTCTTGCGCTGCGCTGGTTGCTAAGAATTAAAGTTGAAAAACGCCTCCCACTATACCATCATATGGATGATGCCGCGCAACTTGATCGTAATCTGACTCGCGGCTGCTTCGCCACATATTCAGCAGAAACCAGCTCCGCCTCTGCCGCGCCGCGGCTGTCATCTTCGCACGCCCGTTTTTTGCTGCTCCTACATCGTTTGTCACGCAATCAGCGGGGTGTTATCGCGACATCGACAGTGACACTCCTGTGCATGTTTCGGATAGATTCACGCTAGGCGAATACCGTCGTATTATATCCTTGATTCCGCCTAGAGCTCACAGTTGATTGCCTTGGCCCACCCACAGTGGTGCAAGTAAGATTGCCGAGATGCTGCTGAGGGCTGTAGCAGGCTGGAGAAGCACGACGCCGAAACTTTCCGAGGAAACAACGGGAATCGACAATACGACAGCGCCTAGAGCCATCCTTGATTCGTCGGCCAGGCCGTTGAGTGTGGACAGCGGATTTGGCTCTGAATTGTCGGAGCAGCTTAGTCCAACGCCCACAGCATCTTCTAGCCTCGCAACAACACCCGGCGAACCTAGTGGCTTGGCCAACAGACAGATTCCATCGCCTCCGTTCTACCCTAAATGGCTGAGCTCTCTTCAAATCTGGATACTGGTATGCTTGCAATTCGTGCGACGTCTAGTCAGCTTAGTGATAAACCGAGCTGCTGTTCTTCTTCTGCAGGAACGCAGACGTGGTCAACGAAGGAGCACCGCGCAGCCTCGACAGTTCTTGGAAGCCGCTGTTTTCCTGAATCGCAGTGAAGAACGACGGAATCGGAGCCGTCGAAGGCTTTTATTTGACGAACACCATCACAGCGAACAGTGCAGTGCAAATCAGTTGGTCCCATCAGTGGAATCCATCCCCGAATGGTGTGGCATTGCAGTTGCTGGCAGGGCCCTTGGCGCAGATAATCAGTTGAACAGCGACGCCGTGACAGAAACGCGCATCGTCACCTCTGTATTCGAAGTGCTTGACGTAGGGTTGGCGCCTCTGCTGAAAGATATCGAAGCAGAATACGATCTCTGGTTCCGCTCACAAGGCCAAAACACGCTGGTGGTCTGCTGCGAGCTGGTCTGGTCGGTTCCATGTGCTAAGCGCAGCCGCTCTGCAGAAGGGGAAATGAAAGCAGCTTTGCATCGCGCCCTCAGGGTCAATAATCGACGCGTTTTTGACTCTCGTTTCTCTGTCGGAAAAGGTCCTACTATCTTGCTTCCTCAGGCGAAAACGGAGGAAGTGCAAGAGAGAAACGGAGAGCTGCAGACGGAGCAAGGAATCTACCGCAAATACTATGCGGGACTGATGGAGTACGGACATCGCGAATCGTCCATTGAGCACAGTGCTTACTGGCGATTCCATGGAGGCGACTCCTTGCGGCCGAATCCAGAAAGTTTCCTTTTAGGAAACAATAGAAAGGTTTCGGAATTATCTTATACCTGCCTGGTAGCGGTGAATTTGGTGATTCTCAAGCAACGCCAATTACATGATAGCTAACAAGAAAGCATGCAAAGTAGTACGTGCGTATACCAAATCTATGCATAGGTCGTGGGTTGTATGGGTGCTGGTTTTGGTGTTTGCAAAGGAGAGAAAGAAAAGTAGTTGGCCTATGTGGTTTTGAGTGTCATTGTTCTTTCGCTATAATTTGGTTTTTGTTCGTCTAACATCCACTTACAATATCCAAGTGTGACATCGTCTTGTGCCATCAATGAACTGGTTGATTGTGTTTCTTTCCAGACGTTGACGAGTCGCTCAGTCGGCTATTTTAGATTGTCATCAACGCGGAGGACAGGACGCGGCGATCGAGTCAAGTCGCATCAAGAATGCTCAGATTTCTAGTCACGGATCAGGATGACAATGAGCCCGAATTTCTCATACATGTAATTGTGTGTACATACTATAGTAACTACAGAGTGTCCCAAAATAAACCGGCCACCTTTCCGGACATGTAACTCTGGAACGACACTTGAGATTTTCATGCGGTTTTTTTATTTTGTAGTCAAGACTTCAACTGAGATCTGTACAAAATTTCAGCTATTTGATCCACATACTTCGGAAATTACGACGGTTTGAATCTCGAAGTTCAAAATCGACGTTTTTCTTCAGTATGGAGAAAAATTCGGCCTTAATTTTTCAAGATACCCTGTTCCATGCGTTTGCTATGGTGGAATTGGGGTTACTGCGTGAGATTCACATTTCCTAGCATTTTGGGACTTCTTTTTCATTACGAGACTAATTATGTCTTGGGCCCATGCACAATAGACCACTAAATCGGCACTACCAGTTAGAAAAACCCTCGTTTTTGACCGCCAGAGAAAGAAGGTGCTTGAGCACCTTCCACTGGGCGTACGAAGCTAAAATTTTGTACAGATCTCAGTTAAGAAAGGTTTTCTGTAGCGGTTGCATAGTACGTGGAAGGGGGGTACTTTTTGTAAATCGAGATAATATGCCTATCGGATTCCCCATCAAAAACTGCATATGTAGATGAAGTTTTAGGAAAAAATTTGTTCAGGCATCATCGAGATATTCATGGGTAAAGGTGGGCAGGTCGCATTTTTGCCGTTTTTCAACGTTTTTAGCCATATTTCAGCAACCAAAGGGCTTAGAGGGCTACAATTTGGCGTGCGAAAAGATTCCATAGGGTCCCAAGTCTGGACCAATTTTGAGCCCAATCGGCCACCTGTTTGGCGAGATATAGCGTCACAAAGTGCATTTCTGTATATTTTGCACCTGTTGCAAATTTAGTTTTTTGAATACCACGGCGCGAATACATGCCCTGCACGGGGTAAAATTTTGACAGAAAGTAGAGAAGGGTTAGGCCTAAAAACTTTAGTACTACCGCAAAAAATCTCTATAATTGGAATTGGGACTACAGTCCTCTCGAATAGTGAAAAATACAGCAAAAATTTTCCCGCCTTTTTTATTTTTCGAGATAAATGAGCAATACCACTGAAATTTTTTCCTCGTAAGTAGCCTATCTTATGTAGAATTTGATGTAGATTTCAAAAATAAAATTGTTTTTCCAAAAAAATTTAACCCCTAGCATATAATTTTGCAAAAGTAGTATATTTTTGTGAATTTAGGGTAAGGGTTAAATTTTTTAGGAAAATCAATTTTATTTTTGAAATCTACATCAAATTCTACATAAGATAGGCTACTTACGAGGAAAATGTTTCAGTGGTATTGCTCATTTATCTTGAAAAATATAAAAGGCGGGAAAATTTTTGCTGTATTTTTCACTATTCGAGAGGACTGGAGTCCCAATTCCAATTATAGAGATTTTTTGCGGTAGTACTAAAGTTTTTAGGCCTAACCCTTCTCTACTTTCTGTCAAAATTTTACCCCGTGCAGGGCATGTATTCGCGCCGTGGTATTCAAAAAACTAAATTTGCAACAGGTGCAAAATATACAGAAATGCACTTTGTGACGCTATATCTTGCCACACAGGTGGCCGATTGGGCTCAAAATTGGTCCAGACTTGGGTCCCTAGGGGATGTATGTGTGTACCAAATTGTAGCCCTCTAAGCCCTGCGGTTGCTGAAATATGGCTAAAAACGTTGAAAAACGGCAAAAATGCGACCTGCCCACCATTACCCATGAATATCTCGATGATGCCTGAACAAATTTTTTCCTAAAACTTCATCAACATATGCAGTTTTTGATGGGGAATCCGATAGGCATATTATCTCGATTCACAAAAAGTACCCCCCTTCCGCCTATACTACAGGCTACTCTCAATCCTTACAGAAAACGTCTCTTAAAGCCTTGGCTACAAGATAAAAAAACCGCATGAAAATCTCAAGTGTCGTTCCAGAGTTACATGCCCGGAAAGGTGGCCGGTTTATTTCGGGACACCCTGTATACAAACCTACGTACTGTAATTCTTTGCAGTTCATCATGCGTGCACGGCCGGTAAAATCTAGCTACAGTACGTACGTAGATGATGCAGAATAACAGCGCCCTTGTTTCTACGTCTGTAGGGTGGGATGCCGCCGGTCTTCTCCATCTTCTCAAACGCCAGCTTGTACACGTCTTTTGGCAGCGTGGCTTCGATTGACAGAGATGCACCTCCAAACAACCGCATCAGCTACTGCATTACTTGTACGTACAGTACATACATTATGCATGCGGGTCGCTTTATCCATTTTGGGTCGGTGCACTCCAAGGTGCATCCCGCATGGCGCTACGTAGGTGATCTAAACGTTGGTTGTGTGTCATCGCTCCAGGTGGCAACGAGTTGCGACACTTCGCCATCAATCAAACCACTGGAGAGTTGTTCGTCAACCGACCTTTCCAGAGAAATGTGCGGAAGAAGTTCCAACTTTGCATAACGGCTAGCCCAACATCCACTTGCGAAGAAGGTTCGCATGACAACAGCCAGGCTCACAGTATTCAGATGAAGGTGGCAGTCACTGTGGCGAAGGTGGACGACGAGCTTTCCATGCGTCAACGATCCAAATTTCGCATGGCTCAGTTTCTGGAAGCATTGCAAGGAAAGAACAACACTGCCATCAGCTTGAGTAAGAATTGTTTCCCACATAAAGCGAGACAATTGCAAGGCGTCAATAAATCTGCGGCGGCCCTTTAGGCTCCAAGATGGGAAGGCGAAGAATCCCAGTGCGTGAGTTTGCGCAAATGGACAAGAAAACATCCACGATTCGGTTTTCCCTGGAGAATGTCACCGCTATCAAGTATGGGTGTCTGTGTATGACTTTCTGTTCGCCTGGATATGTAGTGTAGCGTTACATCTTATGTGTCTCTGCAGATTGGACAAGAAACCTCTAACAGTGAAGGCGACTAACTCTTTCTTCTGGGTCAGTCCTGCTTCCGGTTATGTACGCGTGAGCCCTGGCATCAGCAGCTGGGGAGAGTGCAGCTACCAGCTTCGCATCAAGGCTCAGGATTCCTCACGGCATCAAACCCTTATCTCTCATGTTTGTTTGTACATACTTTGTACACAGCTGTCCTTAGCGTTTGCTTAGGTGGCAATGAAGCCTTTCTCTGTAACGCAATCGCTTCAGGTGTACATGGTAGAAGACATGAGTAAGCTGATGTTCTTGTTCGATGTGCCTCTCCAGATGCTTTTGGAAAGATTAGAACAATTTTCGAGGTGAGTGCCGCTTGCAACGCTGTAGTTGTGCGAAGAAAATTAGCCCTTGCTCCGGCTCCCAATACAGTGTTTAGTAAATTGTTGTAGCGATTTGATCAATTTCATCTCCACTCAGAACAATCTTTATATTGCCCTGGACAAGCCGAAGGCAATTAGCGGAGACAATCTACAGTAAGCAAGCAAGTTGCATCGATCAGTCAGATGACCAGTCAGGTCAACCACACTTGGGCCATGGTGGTGTAAATTGTTTCTGGCGAGTTTCAGGGCTGGGATCTGTTTTCACTTAGCTGAAAATGGACTGCTTTTGGATCGGACCAAAGGACAAATGAAGCTGCAAGCTTTGGCAATTAGAAACAGCTCTTTGTCAGTTCTCTACAAGAAGCATGGTGCAGTAACCGTACAGGTTGGTAATTTTTGCACACTATGTTCATTTAGCAATCATAAAATTATTGCACAAAGATCGGTGAAAATGTTTGTACATATGTGTACAAATTGTGCAGAGTTGTTTGGAGCGGGTTCACACTGGAGGTGGTCCTGGTCTTCCCATTCAGATTACGTTATTCGGCTTTGCTGGTCTCCTGCTTATCTTGATAATTGGCACAAGCGTGGCATACTTGTGCATGGTGCATCGTTACAAAGCTTACATGCTCAAGAAGAATCAATGTAATGAAAGATCTCTGTATTGTGCATACATACCTAACATAACTGCATAGTATTGTCCACTAATGGTGGACATGACAGTCTGGTACGTACAGTACGTATGTCATGGAGAGAATATCAATGTTGACATAGAACTTTTCTGCTTTAGACAAGCCAGTCGTCATAGTGCCAACACCTCCATCACCGACCGAGGACTGTACTCCGAAGTGTTTGAAAATTGAGTAAGTAATAATTTTAGTTGATGGCTGAGCAATACGCGTAAATTTTAGCAATTATGACAACTAATTTCAGAAAGAAAGAGTATGAGTGGAAGGAGAAGTCAGTGATTTCACAAGCCTTTGGTTGATGTGTCAAGAGCTTAGATTTTCTACCATCAGTGCAATTGTAGGCTAAAATGGTCACATAAGAAAAGGCGGTCGTCACCACTTGGCTTTAGTTTCCATGTATTCTGTGGTGGTTCTGTAATGCCAAAACGACGTGTACACAAGAAGAAGGAATAAAAAGACGGATCGCTTTCTTTCTTCATCCCATGGTGTAGGTGTAGAAGTAGTCAGAAGTAGGAATGCGCCTGCACCACTTGCATGTTCTTCTGCAGAGTTGTCGCATCTTTGAACGCGAATTCCCTTTCTCGCACCATCCAAACGATGCCATTTGTGGGCAGTTCGGCAGCAGGTCAGTACAATCTAACAAAATATTCAATGTCATACTGATACTTTCTAGCAGCACACCAGGTCAGTGGAGACGGGAGAGTGGAGGTGCAATAACTGTATAGGTTACTCACGCAGGCTGTCCAGCGGGTATCGGAAGAATACTGGTGTCACCACTTTCTCTCTGCTGCACATCTTGCATGAGAAGGGACAGTAGTAAACCTTGACATCATTACTAGTGGCACAGAGACCTGCATCTCTGAGCTTGGTGCAGTTATACTTGCTGGAGTCCATGCATACAGGATCTGAATCATTCCAAATTTACATAATATGATACCGCACTACATGAATACGCTTCCCCGAAAAACCCCCCCCAGCTACATGAACCCCCACCCCCCCCCCCCGACCCCTCTCCATTCTTCCTGCAAATGTGCATGTAGTAGCCCGGCTTGATGGTACAAGCTTCCATGTTGGAAATGGAATCACATATCTCTGGACGAGAGTCATCGCAGTCTAAAAAGCAAGCGGCCCATATGTACATACATACCTATATCCATCTTGCGATCGTTTGGTCCAATTACAGTATTTGCCTCCCTGCGACTTTCTGAATTTTTCGACTTTTGGAAGTAGTGGCTGTCCTGGAGGAATTGGCGGGGAGTGGCAATGACACACCAGCCGTGTTACCAGTAGTAGTCGGGATAGTAGTAGTAAGTGTCGCAATTGTAGTAGTGGTGAAACTAGTGGTTGTTGTCGTCAACCCAGTCACAAAATTGGGCTATTGCTAGGAATTTTATTGCTGCAGTATACGTCGAAGTTGTCACAGGATTTGTCAGAATCCCAACACTTGCTGCCTAGAACAACATGGTCGGTGTTTAGCTCATATGTTCAATATCCACCTTCCCCTTACTGTCACACTGTCTGTAGTTTTACATTCGACCAGATAAACTCCAGGCATGGTTAGACAACCTCATAGGCAGATATTTGCCTTTGTCCTGTTAAGGAGGCTGAACATGCTGCTGAAACTTCTCTCCGGTCGTGTTATTTTCAAGCGTCCCTCCGATTCCTCCGCCCCTCAGCGCAAACGTCTATCCAAACCTGTCAGATTATTGTCCTGGCCTCTGCGGGGTTTGTCGCCGACTCAGGTATATGCAGCCTAGACGTTCAGCGTTCAATAATCCCGGGTCTATACAAAATTTGAGGTCTGATGGGGTACACTGGGGCGATGGGTACACGACAGACGCATCTTTTTGGAAGCATGTGTTTCAGGACATAATTGCGGTTAAAAACAGGGTTATTCTAGTACAAGACATGATCAGCTAAACTTATTGGCATAGTGTAGCTTGGTGTGAGGTGTAGCTATAGCTAGCTTATGAGCGGCTAGGTAAGTTCAAGCACCCTACATACAGTACATGGGGCTATACACCGGGCGATACATACATACCTATACTGTATTTAGGACAAAATCTCGGTAAATAAATATCCTTCACATGCTTTGCAGTGTGTATAATGTGAAGCCGATGGTGACGCCGCCACCACCATTGTTCCCTCCTCCTCCACTGATCAGACGCACCACCACAACTACAACGACTCCCACCACAACACTGGCTCTGTATCAGAGAAGCGGACCGCGTCGATGACATTCCAAAGGGGGATGCTCCCATGAGGGTCTGCTCAAACCATGCCTGGAGTTTAATCTAATTCAAAAATTTCAGAAAACCTCCGCCACAACAGACCCCGTGACGGTAGGGGGAAAAGTGTGGACATATTGAACATACGAAAAGCTAAACAACGACCATGTCTGTTCGAGGCAGCAAGTGTTGGGGATTCTGACAAATATTCCCTGTGACGAACTTTGACGCGCCGTACCCTGCGGCGATAAAATTCTACGAAATAGGTCCCCCCCCAAACTTTGTGGACTCTGCGGTTTGACAACACCAACCACTAGTACCTACTACTACAATCGGGACAACTACTACTACTACTACTCCGACTACTACTGCTCGTAACACGGCTGGTTTGTCATTGCCACTCCCGCCAATTCCTCCAGGACAGCCACTACTTCCAAAAGTCGAAAAATTCAAAGGTCAAGAAGCACGTGATATATATAATATTGTAGTACTACTGTAATTGGACCAAACGATCGCAAGATGGATATAGGTATGTATGTACATATGGGCCGCTTGCTTTTTAGACTGCGATGACTCTCGTCCAGAAAATATGCGATTCCATTTCCAACATGGGAAGCTTGTACCATCAAGCGAGGATCCTCCATGCACATTTGCAAGAAGACATGCAACAACTGTGCCAGAACGGGGGTACGTATGTATGTACATATGTACGGCAAGACGTCACATTGATCTTCCCGGTCAGATGCGGAAGTGTATTCATGTAAATCTGTAGTATTCGTAGTATGTAATTGGAAATTATGATTCAGATCCTGTATGCATGGACTCCACTAGTATAACTGCACCAAGCTCAGAGATGCAGGGCCCCGTGCCATTAGTAATGATGTCAAGGTTTACTACTGTTCCCTCCCCCACGAAAGATGCTGCAGGCAGAGAGAGCCCCGACACCACTATTTCTCTTCCGGTACCCGCCGGGACAGCCGGCGTGAGCAAACCTATACAGTCATCTTACCTCCATTTTCCCCTGTCTCCCACTGACCTGGCGCTGCCGCTGCAGAAAGTATCGTAGATGGCATTTTTGCCTGCCCGAACACACCTCGTGGCCGCCGACCCTGCGGGGGGGGGGCATCGTTTGCACGGGTGCGCAGTAAGGAATTCGGCGTTCTTAAAGATGCTTCGGCTCTTCAGAAGAACAGGCAAGCGGTGCAGGGGCCATCCTGCAATTCCGACTTTTTCGACACCTACCCCCCGGGATGAAGAAAGAGAGTGATCCGCTCCTCTCTCCCACTCCCCTTCTCTTTGTGTACACGTTGTTGATGCATGGAAATGAAAACTAGGCGAATGCCTTTTTCTCATGCCGGTCTCACTCAACTTACAATTGCACTGATGGGGAGACCCAGACCCAACCCAAAGGTCTGTGCCACTGACTTCTCTTCCACCTCACTCTTTTTTTCTGAACCTAGTCGTAATCGCCAAAATTTACGGGATTGTCTCAGCCATCAACTAAAATTATTACCTACTCAATTTTCAAACACTTCGGAGTACAGTCTCTCGGTTCGCTGTGGAGGTGTTGGCACTATACGGGCTGGCTTGTTTAAAGCAGAAAAGTTTGACTGCGTCAACATCTCTCTATATTTTTTTTCCACTACATAATGTATGGTGGAGTGTGTGTCCACCATTAGTGGACACGTTATGCAGTTATGTTGTGTACCAGCAATAAATATACTTTTTCATTACATTTCGGATTCTTCTTGAGCATGAAAGTTTGTACCATGCACCATGCACAAGGCACCACGCTTGTGCCAATTATCAATTTGAGCACGAGACCAGCAAAGCCGAACTAATGGGAAGACGAGGGCCACCTCCAGTACTGTCTGCACAATTTGTACACATATGTACAAACATCTTCACCGATCTTCCAATAATTTTAGGATTGCTAAAATTTGCATAGTGCGCCGCAAAAATTACCAACCTGTACGGTCACACTGCACCATATTGGCTTCTTGTAGAGAACGGTCCGATTTTTCTCAAAAATATTTTTCCGCTAAAGTGGAAAACAGATCCCTACTTGCTGAGAAATACCACCATGGCCCTAAGCGCGGTTGACCTGTACCCGCCATCCACCCAACTCGCCGGCCTTACTTGTAGGTCTCCGGCTAATTGCCTTCGGCTTGTCCAGGGCAATATAAGATTGTTCTGAGTGGAGATGAAATTGATCTTGCAAATTGTACAAAATAAACACTGTATTGGGAGCGGAGCAGGGGCTAATTTTCTTCGCACAACTACAGCGTCAAGCGGCACTTACTAAAAATTGTTTAATCTTTCGAAAAGCATCGGAGGGAGGGACATCGAACAAGAACATCAGCTCACCGCATGTCGACCCACGTAACCCGGAAGCGATTGCGCTCAAGAGAAAGGCTTCCCTTGCCACTAAGCAAACGCTAAGGACAGCTGTGTACAAAGTATGTACAAACAAACATGAGACAGAAGGGGTCCCACGCGCGCAGAGTCGATGCGAAGCCGCAGCCCCAACCCCGACGCGCATAACCGGGAAGCAGGACTTACCCCAGAAGAAAGAGTTAGTCGCCTTCACTGTTAGAGGTTTTCTTGTTTCCAATCTGCAGAGACACATAGAAAATACGTAACGCTACACTACAGGGGGCCGAACAGAAGTCATACACAGACACCCATATAGCGGTGACATTCTCCAGGGGGAAAACGTGGACTGTCTCGTTTTTGCGCAAACTCGATCTGGATTCTTCGCCTTCCCATTGGAGCTAAAGGGCCGCTGGGACACTCAGTCGACGCTTGGAATCGTCTCGCTCTCACGCGGGAAAATACCCATCTTAGCCGATGGCAGTGCTGTTCTTTCCTCGCACTTCCAGAAAATGCACCATGCGAAATTTGGTATTTATGCATGGAGCTCGTCGTCCACCTTCGCCGGGCACAGCGAATCCCACCTTCATCTGAACCCAGCCCTGCTGTTGTTGGATGCGAAACCTTCTTCGGAAGCGGATGTTGGGCTAGCCGTTATGCAAAGTCGGGTTCTTCCGCAGATGGAAGGGTCGGTTGATTTTTGGATTCTGCCAATGGCGAAGTGTCGCAACTGTTGCCACCTGGAGCGGGATGACACAGTATCTAAACGTTGAGACCACCTGGATGCGTAGCGCCATGGGGATGCACTTCTTGGAGCTGCCGACCCAAAATGGATAAGTCAGCCCCGCATGCATAAATGTATGTACTGTACGCACAATAACCAGACTATCGTAGGTGCACTCTGTCAATCGAAGCCACGCTGCCAAAAATAACGTGTAATACAAGCTGGCGCTAGAAAGCCCGTATCCCACCTACAGAATGTAAGAAGGCGCGCCCATCCTATTATCTACGTAGAAAGACTGTAGCTAAATTTTTTTCTCACGGCGCGGATGATGAACTGCAAAAGAAATTACAGTACGTAGGTTTAGGTGTCCCGAAGCCGGGCATGTAACTCTGGCATTGAGATTTTCATGCTTCTCCATCTTGTACTTGAGGCTTTAAGAGACGTTTTCTGTAAGGATTGAGCATAGCCTGTAGTATAGGCGGAAGGGGGCGAATTGAGTAAGATGCGTATTGCATTTTCCCTCAAAAACTGCATATTGTCCATCAAGTTTTACGAAAAAAATTGTTCTTTTCTTATCGACACCTCTCACCGGTCAATGCGGGCAGGTCGCATTTTTCACGAATTTCCCCGTTTTTTAGCGATATTTCAGCAACCGCAGGGCTTAGAGGGCTACAATTTGCCGTACGCACACACTACATCTTCCCCCTAGGTTTGGACCAATTTTGGAGCCCAATCGGCCACCGGTTTGGCGAGATATAGCGTCACAAAAGTGTGTATTTCTGTATATTTTGCAACTGTCTCTGCAAATTTAGTTTTTTGTTTTTTACGGCGCGAATACATGCCTGGCACGGGGTAAAACTGCCCCAGAAAGTAGAGAAGGGTTAGGCCTAAAAACTTTAAAGAACTACCGCAAAAAATCTCTATAATTGGAATTGGGACCACAGTCCCTCTCGAATAGTGAAAAATACAGCAAAAAAATTTTCCCGCCTTTTTTATTTTTCGACAAAGAATGAGCAGAACCATGCTCTTTTCCTCGTAGTAGCCCATATCTTATGTAGAATTGATGTATTTCAAAAATAAAATTGTTTTTTCAAAAAATTCAACCCTGAGCATATAATTTTGCAAAAAGTAGTATATTTTTGTGAATTTAGGGTAAGGGTTAAATTTTTTAGGAAAATCAATTTTATTTTTGAAATCTACATCAAATTCTACATAAGATAGGCTACTTACGAGGAAAAAGTTTCAGTGGTATTGCTCATTTATCTTGAAAAATATAAAAGGCGGGAAAATTTTTGCTGTATTTTTCACTATTCGAGAGGACCGGAGTCCAATTCCAATTATAGAGATTTTTTGCGGTAGTACTAAAACTTTTTTAGGCCTAACCCTTCTCTACTTTCTGTCAAAAATTTTACCCCGTGCAGGGCATGTATTCGCGCCGTGGTATTCAAAAAACTAAATTTGCAACAGGTGCAAAATATACAAAAATGCACTTTGTGACGCTATATCTTGCCACACAGGGCGGCCGATTGGGCTCAAAATTGGTCCATACTTGGGTCCCTGAGGGGACGCAACGCGCGTCCCAAATTGTAGCCCTCTAAGCCCTGCGGTTGCCTAAATATGGCTAAAAACGTTGAAAAACGGCAAAAATGCGACCTGCCCACCATTACCCATGAATATCTCGATGATGCCTGAACAAATTTCTGAAAACTTCATCAACATATGCAGTTTTTGATGGGGAATCCGATAGGCATATTATCTCGATTCACAAAAAGTACCCCCTTCCGCCTATACTACAGGCTACTCTCAATCCTTACAGAAAACGTCTTAAAGCCTTGGCTACAAGATAAAAACCGCATGAAATACTCGAGTGTCTTTCCAGAGTTACATGCCCGGGAAAGGTGGCAGGTTTATTTCGGGACACCCTGTATACAAACCTACGTACTGTAATTCTTTGCAGTTCATCATGCGTGCACGGCCGGTAAAATCTAGCTACAGTACGTACGTAGATGATGCAGAATAACAGCGCCCTTGTTTCTACGTCTGTAGGGTGGGATGCCGCCGGTCTTCTCCATCTTCTCAAACGCCAGCTTGTACACGTCTTTTGGCAGCGTGGCTTCGATTGACAGAGATGCACCTCCAAACAACCGCATCAGCTACTGCATTACTTGTACGTACAGTACATACATTATGCATGCGGGTCGCTTTATCCATTTTGGGTCGGTGCACTCCAAGGTGCATCCCGCATGGCGCTACGTAGGTGGTCTAAACGTTGGTTGTGTGTCATCGCTCCAGGTGGCAACGAGTTGCGACACTTCGCCATCAATCAAACCACTGGAGAGTTGTTCGTCAACCGACCTTTCCAGAGAAATGTGCGGAAGAAGTTCCAACTTTGCATAACGGCTAGCCCAACATCCACTTGCGAAGAAGGTTCGCATGACAACAGCCAGGCTCACAGTATTCAGATGAAGGTGGCAGTCACTGTGGCGAAGGTGGACGACGAGCTTTCCATGCGTCAACGATCCAAATTTCGCATGGCTCAGTTTCTGGAAGCATTGCAAGGAAAGAACAACACTGCCATCAGCTTGAGTAAGAATTGTTTCCCACATAAAGCGAGACGATTGCAAGGCGTCAATAAATCTGCGGCGGCCCTTTAGGCTCCAAGATGGGAAGGCGAATAATCCCAGTGCGTGAGTTTGCGCAAATGGACAAGAAAACATCCACTATTCGGTTTTCCTTGGAGAATGTCACCGCTATCAAGTATGGGTGTCGGTGTATATATGACTTTCTGTTCGCCTGGATACGTAGTGTAGCATTACATCTTATGTGTCTCTGCAGATTGGACAAGAAGCCTTTAACAGTGAAGGCGACTAACTCTTTCTTCTGGGTCAGTCCTGCTTCCGGTTATGTACGCGTGAGCCCTGGCATCAGCAGCTGGGGAGAGTGCAGCTACCAGCTTCGCATCAAGGCTCAGGATTCCTCACGGCATCAAACCCTTATCTCTCATGTTTGTTTGTACCTTGTACACAGCTGTCCCTAGCGTTTGCTTAGGTGGCAATGAAGCCTTTCTCTGTAACACAATCGCTTCAGGTGTACATGGTAGAAGACATGAGTAAGCTGATGTTCTTGTTCGATGTGCCTCTCCAGATGCTTTTGGAAAGATTGGAACAATTTTCGAGGTGAGTGCCGCTTGCAACGCTGTAGTTGTGCGAAGAAAATTAGCCCTTGCTCCGGCTCCCAATACGATGTTTAGAGTAAATTGTTGTAGCGATTTGATCAATTTCATCTCCACTCAGAGCAATCTTTATATTGCCCTGGACAAGCCGAAGGCAATTAACGGAGACAATCTACAGTAAGCAAGCAAGTTGCATCGATCCGTCGGATGACCAGTCAGGTCAGCCACACTTGGGCCATGCTGGTGTAAATTGTTTCTGGCGAGTTTCAGGGCTGGGATCTGCTTTCACTTAGCTGAAAATGGACTGCTTTTGGATCGGACCAAAGGACAAATGAAGCTGCAAGCTTTGGCAATTAGAAACAGCTCTCTGTCAGTTCTCTACAAGAAGCATGGTGCAGTAACCGTACAGGTTCGTAATTTTTGCACACGAATTATAGCACAAAGATCGGTGAAAATGTTTGAATATGTGTACAAATTGTGCAGAGTTGTTTGGAGCGGGTTCACACTGGAGGTGGTCCTGGTCTTCCCATTCAGATTACGTTATTCGGCTTTGCTGGTCTCCTGCTTATCTTGATAATTGGCACAAGCGTGGCATACTTGTGCATGGTGCATCGTTACAAAGCTTACATGCTCAAGAAGAATCAATGTAATGAAAGATCTCTGTATTGTGCATACATACCTAACATAACTGCATGGTATTGTCCACTAATGGTGGACATGACAGACTGGTACGTACAGTACGTAAGTCATGGAGAGAATATCAATGTTGACATAGAACTTTTCTGCTTTAGACAAGCCAGTCGTCATAGTGCCAACACCTCCATCACCGACCGAGGACTGTACTCCGAAGTGTTTGAAAATTGAGTAAGTAATAATTTTAGTTGATGGCTGAGCAATACGCGTAAATTTTTGCAATGATGACATTACTAAATTTCAGAAAGAAAGAGTATGAGTGGAAGGAGAAGTCAGTGATTTCACAAGCCTTTGGTTGATGTGTCAAGAGCTTAGATTTTCTACCATCAGTGCAATTGTAGGATAAAATGGTCACGTAAGAAAAGGCGGTCGTCACCACTTGGCTTTAGTTTCCATGTATTTTGTGGTGGTTCTGTAATGCTGAAACGACGTGTACACAAGAAGGAATAAAAAGACGGATCGCTGTCTTTCTTCATCCCATGGTGTAGGTGTAGAAGTAGTCAGAAGTAGGAATGCGCCTGCACCACTTGCATGTTCTTCTGCAGAGCTGTCGCATCTTTGAACGCGAATTCCCCTTCTCGCACCATCCAAACGATGCCATTTGTGGGCAGTTGGGCAGCAGGTCAGTACAATCTAACAAAATTTTCACTAAGATACTTTCTAGCAGCACAGGTCAGTGGAGACGGGAGAGTGGAGGTGCCATAACTGTATAGGTTACTCACGCAGGCTGTCCAGCGGATATCGGAAGAATACTGGTGTCACCACTTTCTCTCTGCTGCACATCTTGCATGAGAAGGGACAGTAGTAAACCTTGACATCATTACTAGTGGCACAGAGACCTGCATCTCTGAGCTTGGTGCAGTTATACTTGCTGGAGTCCATGCATACAGGATCTGAATCATTCCAAATTTACATAATATGAATACTACAACAGGTACATGGATACGCTTCCGCTTCTGACCGGGAAAAAGGGTGTTACGTCTTGCCGTACATATGTACATACGTACCCGTTCTGTCACAGTTGTTGCATGTCTTCCTGCAAATGTGCATGTAGTAGCCCGGCTTGATGGTACAAGCTTCCATGTTGGAAATGGAATCACATATCTCTGGACGAGAGTCATCGCAGTCTAAAAGCAAGCGGCCCATATGTACATACATACCTGTATCTATCTTGCGATCATTTGGTCTAATTATGTAATACAATATTATATAATTATCACGTGCTTTTTGACCTTTGAATTTTTCGACTTTTGGAAGTAGTGGCTGTCCTGGAGGAATTGGCGGGAGTGGCAATGACACACCAGCCGTGTTACGAGCAGTAGTAGTCGGAGTAGTAGTAGTAGTTGTCGCAATTGTAGTAGTGGTACTAGTGGTTGTTGTCGTCAAACCGCAGAGTCCACAAAGTTTGGGGCAATATTGTCGCAGAATTTTATCGCCGCAGTATACGTCGTATTTGTCACAGGAATATTTGTCAGAATCCCAACACTTGCTGCCTAGAACAACATGGTCGGTATTGTTTAGCTCATAATGGTCAATATACACACTTTCCCCTACCATCACAGTTGTCACAGGTTTTCTGACATTCCACCAGATAAACTCCAGGCATGGTTAGACAACCCTCATAGGAGCATCCCTTTGGAATGTTATCGACACAGTCGCTTCTCTGATACAGAGCCAGTGTTGTGGTGGGAGTCGTTGTAGTTGTGGTGGTGCGTCTGATCAGTGGAGGAGGAGGGAACAATGGTGGTGGCGGTGTCACCATCGGCTTCACATTATACACACTGCAAAGCATGTAAAGGATATTTATTTACCGAGATTATGTCCTAAATACAGTAGGTCCCACTAGGTATGTATCACCCTGGTATAGCCCCATGTACTGTATGTAGGGTGCTTGAACTTACCTAGCCGCTCATAAGCTAGCTCACCTCACACCAAGCTACACTATGCCAATAAGTTTAGCTGATCATGTCTTGTACTAGAATAACCCTGTTTCTAACCGCAATTATGTCCTGAAACACATGCTATTGGCTTAAAAAAAGATGCGTCTGTCATGTACCCATCAGACCCCAGTGTGTTACCCCCATCAGACCTTCCCAATTTTTGTATAGACCCGGGATTATTGTACGCTGAGCGTCTAGGCTGCATATACCTGAGTCGGCGACAAACCCCGCAGAGGCCAGGACAATAATCTGACAGGTTTGGATAGACATTACATTGAATAGGCAGGAAGGAATAGCAAGGGAACACTTTCGAATTGAAACAGTGAAGATCTGCAAAAAATACGCGACAATAGTTCCAGTTACATGTTCACCCTTACAGTACATCTAACAGGACAAAGCTGAAAGAACGAGCTTACTTTGGCACAAGCCGCAGCTTCTCCTGCAATGAAGGATTGCGTAGCCAGGCCTCAATTCGCAGTCTTCGCTGCTGCAAAATGGATCTTCATCTCTGCACAATCTGTACTGATGTGACAAGTGCGGACATAAGCTAAGAATGGCGATCAAGTAACGCCATTCGCTGATACCCATCGCACTCCTAAAGCAAAACTACGGTGCTATCATTTTCTTCCGTATCCCGTGATCAGTGCGTGGGTTGAGTTTATTTCCTTTATTCAAGCGCCGTATACTAACCGCTTGCACTGGCGGGAAATCTACGAAAACTTTCTCACTCGAGTTACGTAGGGTCTAAATGTCCTAAAAGTCGCGCAAACTTTTGATTCTGTCTCACTCAGGCGTATACGTGCTGCTGGCGCGAGCCGAAAAGCTGCGCTCCAAGAGTGGACGGTCACCTCTGTCCGAAAACTTTTGCATTGCGCGTGGTGTTTGCATATTGCGTGGATTATGCGTCGGTCTGATCCAAGGGACGAGCGAACGGGGGACGGCGGTCGCTAATGCCTTTTCACAACAAACTCTTCATGTTGTTATTCCTGCCAACAGAAAGCTCAAGCAAAAGAGTTCTACGTATGTGTACGTACATGTATGTACGCAGAGTGGTTGGTTGGTAGTGACCAGCAATATAGTACTCTAAGCCACTGGAGAGGCATTGCTTGGTAACATCACAAACCTCGCAACGCCCATCAGTGGTTTCTATGGACCACCAATCAGCGGCATAATGTCCCTGAATGTACGTACCTACTGTACGTACTACACAACACCTGTACATGCACTATGTATATACGACAGTATGTTTGTATAATGAACGTGCAGTAGCATAGAGTACATATTTATCACAAAGCGAAGACGACTGACTGTGCTGCTGCCATAGCATATGCCATTGCCACGCCGACGGTTAAATTGACTTGGAAACTTGTTGCTCAATGGCTTTTTCCTATAAATTTTACTTGCTTCTGCTCTTGGAGTTACTCCTGTTGGTCGCGCATACAGGTAAGATAATGACTTATTTATTTTCTGTATTGGAACTCGGTTCTTTCGGAACATTTTTTGCAGTGTCTCAAAAGGTGACAGGAGCTCCTACAACGCAGGGTACACCAACAGACTGCTTGATAGACGAGAGCAAGCCACCGTATGTTCCGAATCTGTATCAGTGCAAACCCGATGAAAAGTGCTGCATCAACGAAGGACAGCACTCGTGCTGTGGCACGAAAATTACCGGAGAAGCAGTGTACAAATGAACATAAATATTTTACTAGCGTATTTAAGAAAGCGTATTCGATCGAATTATGATCGGCATTCCGCACTGTGCCGGGACTCGAACCCGGGCCCCTAGCTTACCGTGCGAGTGTACTCTACCAACTGAGCAACACAGTGGTACTGTACATGCAGTAGGACCGATTAGTACGATATGTGTATTGTTTTGTACTGTAGTACCTACGACTACGATGTTGTAGTACTATGCTGGTGAACTTCTGCAGATAGGGTCATAGAGTCACACTGAATAGTTGCAGTTGACAGTTTGACACCTTTTCTAGACAAAGCAGTTGTCACCTTTTCTAGAAAGCAACAGCTTATCTTATGGGGTGGACTGCTGGCCATGTTTCTGATCGTGGGCATATTGGCAGCCTGCTACTTCAAAGACATGTACTGTTGCGACAAACAGATGGAGGATGAGGAAAGCTATTGCTTCTGTCTCAAACGCAAAAAGAAATACAATCGCAGCCTCAACTATCAAGCGTAAGCAAGCGGATAGAGATTCAGCTCCCTTTTTAGAGCAAATCGCATAATGGTGTACCCTATAGGCCAGGCCCACCGTTTCCTTACTGCTGTGTGTAGAACACTGTATCCGGATGAATGGGAGAAGAACAAGGTGTCCGATCCTATTTTCGGTCAGCTCGGAACATCCGACGAAGTTCCCCGTTGTGCTACTGTTGATAAGGACGTTGAGAAAACGGCAAAATATATCTGAAAGCCAATGATCAAAACCAAGATTATGTCACATAGCGCTATAAAAAGTGTACATACATACTGTGACGACCCGCTGTATGTACGTAGTAGTACGTATTCTGAATGCATGAATACCATAGTGCTTGGGGATACGGATGTAATTTCCTTCTGCTGACATGACATGATATCTGCTGGCTGCTTATCAAAGCGGCTACAGGTAGATGAGAGTTTTTGCCCTCTGCCCATACATATTATATTAATCGGTTTGTCAAACCTGAAATTGGAATTCCGTCTGGCGCAGGAGCTCTCCTGTCAAGGTGAAGGACGCCCGCGGTAAGCAGCATATCGCCCCCGCTCCCTTGCCGCTCCATATGGCAGCCACAGCTTGTACATATACCGCAAACTGGTGCCACCAAGAGTTCTTGGTGGTTTGTACCTAACGGCTACTACACCTACTGTACGTGCGTATGTAATGTAAACATAGATAGCTTTTTGTATGAGCCGGTGTCCCTGTCTGTGCTGTAGCTTTGGCGGTGAAGATGAAAGCTTAAAAATTAAAAATTCAGCTAGTGTGATGAGCTAATGAGCTTCGACTAATCGCTGCCTGAGAGCGAAAAAAGGAAGCCCGCCCAGCCACACCGCTGAAAACAAAAGCGCTTCTGAAGTGAACCGCATTATTCCAGGCTAAATTATTGATGATGGTTTGCTATCCATATTCGGTCGATGTTGTGTGCTCCAGGTGGTCCTCACTTCTCGTTGCTTCTTGTTCATCGTATTCATCAATCCGGTTAGTTTACTTTGAAGCCTCTTTTTCTTGGAATAATGCTTTGGTTTTTGTCATACTGTGTAGTCATTCTGTCTTATCCGAAAATGGTAAATGCCTACATAGGCCTACAGCTTACTTTGTGAAATCTTGGCTCCTGATTTCCTAGGTCAGATAGGCCAGAGGGCTAATCCCCATCAGAGACCCTCAACCTTTCATTCACTCTTCGTTCTTACTCTTCAGGACCGGAAGAGGAAGAAGATAATTGGAAATGTGTCCACGAGCACGTCAACTTTTCGATAAAAATTCATGAGGTGATGTGTGGTTGACAGTCTAGCGATTCGAGATAACTCGCTGAAATTGGGTAACCTACATAGGGCACCATTGTGGACTTGTCACGTTTCAATTTAGGAACTGTGATGTACGTACATAGAAAGGTTCTGGTGGTAATAAGACAATGCTCGCTCTAGCAGTTTTTCTGGTTTTGCTGGCCTACCGTAACCCTACGTTACGTACCTTTTGGAGTAACAGCTTACGATAACTGAATCCAGGTTTACGAAAAGCACCTCCATAGCAAAGAATATCGGCAGACGCTGCTGTATGGCATGGCCTCACATCCACACTGCGAAGCAGGAAATGAATGATTCTCTACGCCGCATTATGTAGCTTCTGGTCTGCCATATGCGCGCTACTATACTAAGGCCGGTGAGTCAACAGATTTAGGAAGACATCTCAAGGCACCGGAGACTGGACACGAAGGTGCACGCGCCTGAAATCCTAGAAGGGGATGATACCTTTTGGCCCCAGACTCAAGAAGCTTCCACTGTTTTGTCTCTGAATTGAGTTAATCCGTTTTTCCTAGGCGGTTGTGTATGTATGTACTATGTACACTGCGCGAATTGTACAGTATGTGTATACTAGCAATGCACTTCTAAGCAAGCCTGGCTGCAAAGCCAGCAGCTATGGCGTCTATGGACAGGTATACAAGCTTACCTCATCTGATCAGATAGCTCGGTCAACTACTCGTACCGTATTTTTACCTTCAGTTTCTTCATTTTCACTCGCTACTGGGCCAAACAAGCATGGTGCCAATACTGCCAAACAATCTTCCTTATCTTTGGGGCTCGATGCCCATCTTCAAACTGGCGCTTGGTTTAGTAGCGCCCCTTCTTTCTTGCCTGTTTGCCTTTCCTTTCTGTTTCTGTCCCAAGACCCAAAACACCGGTGATCTTACCGTTGTTGAGGTAAGATGATGATGAAGGGACTGATTTTTGCATATAGAATCGTTTCGTTTCGGGTTCTGGCAGAAGGAAATTAGGTTTACTCTGTCACGCATCAATCTCCCTCTGTTCATTCGCCCCATCCCAATATCCCATCTCCGCATCTCTTCGGCTCCCTTGGTGGTTGCCGGCCAGCCGAATGGAAATGGATGCGCAGTTGCACCTTTGCTTTTTGTGCGTCGTATTTTGACGAAGGAGGTGCATTGCATGTACATGTTATACGTACACGATATGTACGTAATGGTGGCGGCGGCGATGAGATGGACAGATGCTACCTTCTGATTTGGGTTTTGCTACACGTTCACGGTTGCGCGCTTAGGGGTCCTCTTTCTTCACCCTTGTGTTTGTGTCCTTGGCTGTCCTGGACGAGAGACCGACCTCACATACATTTGTGCGTGCGCGCACACCTTTAAGTGTTTGTCGGCCACCTGTCCCCACCCCCTTTTAGCGATTGTCTCGGTGCGGCAACAAATCGCCTTTCAAAGAAAATCGTTCCTCTTGAACTGATACCAAACCAACTGCCGAAAAGAATTGAAATCGCCCACAAAGTCTATCCTTTCTTTCTGAAGAAAGGGCGGCAAAAAAAAGATGCAGACCCTGGCCTCCCTCTGCGCCCCAAACGCCCGCGCCCTTCCTCATCGCCTTTGATATACCTTTATGCCATAATTGACCCTGAAAAAGTGCGGCATGAAGTGTGGAGACTCGACACCTGCCCATTATTTAGCATCATTAGGCATCGCACCTTTCGCTATTTCTTGTCTACTTGTCACGCAAAAGAAAACTCTAGCCAGACGTGACAGCGTCGGTGGTTTTGCGCACCAGCTGTCGCCTGCCATTTTGCCACCATTTTGCGCGAAGGTTTCGTGCGCGTTGGCCCGTACGTACCATCGCTACAAAGAATGCGTGCGCCAATCATTCACTCCTATAATAGGCATTCTCCATGCAAGAATGATAGTCCATTTTACCTGAACAGATGATACCTATAAGATACGGAGGTCATTTTCTGGTCGGAAGGCAAAATGCGATCAGGCGAAAAATTATTCGCGGTCCGCGCACCGCTTCTGTTATCGCAGTTAATGGTCTCATATAATTATATCTAGGTAGTTCCTCTAATGAAGCTTGCACAAATCCTTCGCCTCAATCCAATGATCTCCATCTGTTCCCAGAAATTGCAATCTATTAATCCACCTTTTTCCTGTTCAACGCTAGAAGTACGTACTGTCGTTTATTTTTGGTAGAGCTCAACCCGGAAGTTTTCGTTTTGCTGGACCACAGTAGATTATTTTGTAGACCTCTGCGTAATGCTGGACCTACATGTACAAATTATGGCGCGTACGTAGACAGTTGCCAAATGGGTGGGCCTCTCCTTTCGCAACTCTACGTAGTACCCGTGCGCCGTACTTTCCACAGTGCGTGGACCGCTGTGTAGGTCCAGCATTAAGGCAAGGTTTCTGAGTCGTGTGAGACTCTGACTATATGAGGCCGGACACCCTCAATATTTCACATTTCCTGTTCGGTTCATAAATAAGTACTACAACACATGGGGATCTATGCAAAAAACCGCTCTCAAAATTCCCCTCGTTGAGGAGTTATGATGCGCAAACCCTCTGCCGTTTTAAGGGAAAATTACATAAAATGCATTATTTTTAGGTTCCAGTGGACGCAGTCGGCTGAAATTTTCTACACACATACCCCTATGGGACCTACTGCAGGAAAATTTTTAGCCTTCTAGCCTCTTCCATGGAGTTATGGCGTTTTACAGTCAATTTTCATGCAAACTGGGGCTAGATTTTTTTGGTTATTTGCCTATAGCTCATCAGATACAGTACCGGCCGCTCTGAAAATTTATATCCCTTTAGGTGACCCATAGTAGTTTTCAAAAATACAAAAAGAAAAAATTCGGTAGTGGTCGAGAATGAGAACGGTCCTCGTGAATAGTGAAAAATTCAGGAAAAATTTTCCCGCCTTTTTCTATTATTCAGATAAATGAGCAATACACTAGAGCGCATTAAGTAGAGGTCTACAAATGTACTGTGGTCCAGCAAAACGAACGGCTCCTGGAAATGCTCTGTATGAGTGAGCGTGGTTACGGTAATAATAATAATAAAGAGTGTGAAATATGCCCTCTCCCGTCCAACATGGGAAATATTGCCCTGTCCGTATGTCGGCGTTTTAGACTGGTGGCCATGTGAGCTCTTCTTTCAGTCGTCTTGGTTTATGTTGGCTACTGTGTGCTGGCCGCCTGTAAGCCAATTTCTTCCTCCTTTGATTGAGCTTTTACTTTATTGCGGTCGGATATAAACGAGTCCGTGGCTCATTTTGCCCTCCGCTGACGCAAACTCACGCGGGGAGTGCCTTCATACGTTCTTTTGGCTAATTTCAAATCGTGAAGGGCACCCGAAAAACGAAGGTGATCTGTAGCCGGGGCAGAAGGCAAGAAAAGAAGAAAATAATTTATTTATGCCACCGTGCCCATGTGCCTTTATTTGCTTGGGTTCAAACTTCCCACCAGAGACGCCCGGCGCACACCGGAGTTTCCGCTGCGTCTGCCTTGAATTATTGATATCATGGAGCCACGCGGCACGCTTTATGGGCTCCTCCACTGGTAGCCAGCCCCATGCCTTGATGCCTTTTCTGATAGACTGCAGCAGCTCCGTTTCTGAGTATACAGCTACGTACACCTGGAGGGACTGCACTGCACTTTCCCTCGGCCGAAATGGTGTTGCACTGTACGTTTGTACGTTACGTACAGTATGCTACGTATTATTGTACCTATAAATGCATACATTGTGTTGTACGTTCTTGTACTAACACTGCATAATAATATCCATTTCTGTTGCTTTTTGACTCAGCGGTACCTTTATGTCTTTCTTCTTTCGGTACCCAAGACTAAATTCAGCAGTCTGGCGTGGTCTTTCCATATCTTTCCTTTGGCATAGTGCTCGTACGTAGTTTTCTCCAGTTTGTGTCAATTTTAAAATTATGTAAATGCGGTCGCGTGGAGTCACCTACTGGGCACATCTGCCCCTTTTCCGTCCCGTTGCCGTTCATGTCGCATTGAATCGGATAATCATGTGCGAATGTTTAGGCCACACGCCGCTCGAAATCATCCGCATCTGCACCTCCTAAACGCATCGTATGTATGTATACGCACCAAACTTGAAGGACGTCTCGCCGCCTGTACGTGCACGCGTGTGCGCTTTGTTGACATGCAACGAATAGTCGCGGGCTACGAATAATGCCCGATCTTTCGCCGGCGGCTGGGCAGTGCTTTGTTTGCCGATACCGATGCCGATTGTAGGTGAGAAGAGGGATGCTATGCTAATACGTCAGCCGCATGGGTAACCTGTTTGTTCGAGTCTGCCTTGTCTCTTTGCGTACTTTCGTGTGTCTTTTACGGCTACCGTAACCATGCTTACATAGAAAGATGTACGAACGTACAGAGGTGCGGCATCCTTTTTACTCTGCTGCTCCTTTAGGTTGCTAATGATGAAAGCGACTCGTAGTTGGACCTTTTACGACACGTTGCTTGTGCTTACGTTACGTACCTATTTTACGTGGGCTGGCTTGTTGTGCATGCGCGTCGTCGTTTAGCTGCCTTTCTCTCATCCGTGTTTCCTTTTGGGCTTCGATGCGAAGTGCGGTGCCTCTCCTGGCATTTTCATTCCTTCCCTTATTGAGGTGAGGATGAGTAATGAGCTTAGGTGGAACGAACGTGCGCCAATTCTCCAATTCCTGTTTGCTCAGCAGCAATCACTGACGAGCCTTTTCCTCCTCCTTCTCCTCCTTGCACGGAGCGAGGACGAACAACAGTCAATAGCATATTGGCAGCGTTAGCCGCGATCGACTCAGGCTAAGGGAAGAAGCTCACCTAGAAAATGCGCAGGAGAAAGCTCTCCTTTGCATCCGCCTGCTCTCTTTGCCATATTCGGAGCAGGGAAGCAGCGGGTGATGGGCGGATAGCGAGGCAGGCAGAAGGTACCTGGACCTATTGATTCACGGCTGCGAGCCCCTCATTACACGAAAGTAGAGACGAAGTAAGACCCTGTGCTTAGCGGCACACGGCTGCCTCCTCCTCCTCCTCCTGCCTTAAGCTGCCGTGTGAGCATGTGCCCGCGTCCTCCTGGCTCGGGTTCTCACTCATAAGCACCTATACCCTACTCCTGCTCTCGCTCCTTTCCTCCTGCCTATGTCTTCGACGTCGTTCGTCGACCCACGCGGTCTCCGCCTGTCATTCTTCAATTAAACTCGCCGGGCTGGATTAGGTGTAGCACTCTTTGCCTTCCAGCTTCCTCGGTCTCATCTCATGTCATGTATGTTCCGATTCCATCACCGCTCTTTCTCTAAATACTGTACTGTCGTGATGAGAAACCTGGCGATATATATGTACAGTATGCCGGTCCAACTCTTCGCATCATCGCAGCTGAGAAAAGGCTTCGTTATGCTTTCTCTGTACGATTACGAATGGGCTTTGCGATTGTTTTCTCATTGACTGTACGTACATACATACGGTAAGTAATGTACTACTGCGTTGCGTATGTATGTATTCATACGTACATACATAATGTGCTCCTCAAAGATTCAAATATTCGGCTAGTCCTCAAAGATTCGTTGACGTTGTGAATTCGTTCTTGACGATCGCGTGTTCGATGCGTCCGGTCTGTGTCATCGGTGACGAGGTACTGGTACTATTATACGGTAGGATAGGGTTCACCAATTTGTACATACGTATGTAGGGCTGTTCTAATGTCTGCTGTCCGTGTTATTTCATTCTCAGACCGGACCTCAAACAGGAAAGTTGGCATGCTCAACCGTTTGGTCATGCAAGGTCTACTTTACTGCCCGTGCTCTACCGAATGAATAATTGAGCCTTTGCCGATCATCCGATCAGCTCAGGGTAGGGTCGTATTGTGCTGCCATGCAATTTCTTGCTCTGCCGTAATGAGCCAATGAGTGTTAGCAATTCTGATTCCTTATGTTACGGTACTAAAAAATATGCCTTGACGAGGACCAAAATGGAGGTCGTGATTATTTGATGGCACGAAATGATGGCTGAGGACGGAAAGAGAAACAAGCGTCCTGGAGTAAATTCGCGTCTAGGAAGTCCACAATGGCAAATGCGCCTTCACTGTTCGCTGCTGGTCGTTTGCGCATCACAATGCCTTGCTAATCAGGAGAAGGAGGGGAGGTGGTCCTGTCGAATCTTCTGCTTCCACCTTGGGTGGTACCGTACGTACGAAAGTATTTACGCCCTTTATGGTCGAAGCGTCTCAAGGATCCGCCGCGCACAATACACGTCTAATCAGTTTGACAAATGTCTCTGAGTCGTTACTGCTTTTCCGCTCCTCCTTGCTCGCCGTTGTCGTGTCTTCATAGCGCTGGTAATTATTGCAGCTTTCGTTGGAGTAACTAACCCGAAATTCAGGAAGGACCAGAGACCACGAATCACTATCTATTCCCCTCACCGATTCGGCGTTGTTGCAACACTGTGCACGTACCCTATTATGTAGCATGCGTGCGTATGCGTACATACACGTGCTCTACATAGTAGATTTGGTTGTCCTGTGGTGTTGGCGGCGCATTGCCTTCTGGACCAAGTCGCGCCGACGTAGAAAGACATACGTACGTACGTGTGGAAGGGGTGAGCGTGATACGGAGGGTCCAATAATAAATGTGCGAAGGTCCTGAAGAAGGCTAAAGGGAAGATGGGGGCCGGGCGCGGGAATTGGATTATGGCGAAGGCGCTGGGCTCGTCCATCCTCCTACTGTTCCGAGGAAACGAAGAAGGAGCAGGAGAGAGGAGAAGCCTGCCTGCGATGATGATGATGATGATGATGAATTCCACCTTAATGAACCAACCGCCGACGGCGGCGGTCGCATTTTCGCGGGCTGCTAACGAACCCGAGGAAAAGCAGGCAGCAGGATTAAGGTGGAGGCTGGTGGCGCGGGCACCCGGTGGAGGTAAACGCAATTACTGTAAGGCTATTGATGAGCAGAGACGAAAACTACGTGTGCATGAGCCTCCGGTCCAACTGATGCATGAAGGAACAGGCGGGCAGAGGCTTCTGCTGAAGTCGCGAAGCTTTGTGCCACACACACACATGCGCTGCATGTTTGAGCTCAGGTTGTTGTGCCAGCCCCGCACTGCTCATCAACGGAGCAGGAGGAGCACTCTGCTGCCCACGGGAGGAAAACCAGCAAGAATAATCCCCCCCCCTCATCTTATTTTCCCCCCCCCCCCCGCCCGCCCCCCTCCCCCCCCCCCTCCCCCCCTCCTGCCGCCCTGCGGACCCTACAGACCCAGCTCCCCCTCCCCCCCCCCCCCCCCCCCCCGCCCCACAGAAGCCCACACACACCAAACAACACAATCATCCCCACCCCCGCCCCCCTCTCCCCCCTTCTGTGGCCATCATTATTGTTCGCCTGCCCCCCTCCCTTTGAGGCGCCCCCCCTGAAAGTTACCTGTACCTCAGGCTAGGGATCGAACCTCCACTCACCCAAAAAATAAAGTCATTGTAACCCAACCCAATACTAGGAAACCACCTTCTCGCCAAAGACAAGAGGCACTGACTTTGACATGGTGATATGGTACATACATATGTACGTACATTTGCAGCTGGCCTGTAGAAGATGTGCAGTGTACCAAGACTGTTGTAAGCCGCTTTTCCCATTCGCAGTTGCGGTGGCAGAAATGAGCACCATTTTGACTCTAAAATGTTCTCTTCGGCGGCTCTTTGACTGGCGCTGCCTTCAAGCTTGAAGGAATGGCTAAGAAAACAGAGGCTGATTTATAGAGCCGAAGGTTGATCCTTTTGTTTCTGGTATCTCCCTGCCTTCTTATTCCGTGTGCAATAAGGTGCAGGGGCTACCTGCCATAGGCCTTGCGAATTATATGTACATAACATACCATAGCGGCATTGGTGGGTTGAAAGTGAGGACATGGAAAGAATGGTGAATGTAAATGAATTTAGTGTACATTAGAAGAACGCTTTATTCTGTGAATCTGGGAAATAAATTCTATAACTTTGCCAAAGAGTAAATATTTTGGCAGAACATTAGAGTAAATATATTGGCAGAACATTAGAGTAAATTAGAGTAAATTTGTGTACATTAGAGTAAATATATTGGTGATACATTATAGAATTTTGGCAGAACATATAGATGGGTGTAACGAATCTACATGAGATTATATGGTGGGGTGATTCTAAGCATTAAATATTTGGGTGATAGTGTAGCGAAAATATTTGGCATATATTCTGACATAGAGTAAAATATTGGTGTACAAAACTATAGTGTACCCTAGGCTACTAATACATATGTTGCAGTTGTACTGTGAGTGAATGTAAATATACTGTATTTGGTGATAATATAGTGTACAAAATATATTGTACAAGTAAATGGTGATAGTGTCGGATTTGTGGCAGAGATTAAGATTAAATATAGTGTGTGTAAGCTTTTGGAAGGCATTATTAAGAGCGAAATGACTAATTATCTGTTGCAAATGACTTAATTTCAGCCGAACAACATGGTTTTCTGTCACGTAAATCCGTAACAACACAACTGATAGTGCTTGATGTGTGGACAAACAAAATCGATGATAGAAAATGTGTTGATGTTGTGTTTTCGGACTTTCAAAAAGCCTTTGACTCACTTAGCCACCAGAAGCTGATGTATAAACTAGGACAATACGGAATTTCAGGACAATTACTTGTATGGATATCAGCCTTTTATTCTTATACCAATGTGTTTCTAAATAGCTCATATTGGTGCTCAATGGACTATAGGTACGTCTTAGGGTCTTGCTCGTTGTACGGTGAACTATTTGGACGATTGCACCATTGCACCAGATTGCGGGACGATGTACGCTTTAGAGGTAGCGCTAGATCCCATGTCCCTCCCACTAGTCTAGCTATTGAGCAACCAAAGCGTCTCAAATAAAGGTGCCATATCGCCTATTGGTAAGTAATTTTCTGTGCCAAAAATAGTTAATGGTGATATACTGAATTTTATGTCGAGTATTAGGCGTGAGTTCCAGTAACGACTTTTTACCACTGTACCAGGTAATAGCCTAGCATTGTAGGCTGTCGGAAAGTGTGTTCTCAAAACGAGCCGACTTTTTGCTGCCTAAGATTTCACTGTATTTAAGACCTCAAGTATCCGTACAAAAATAAGATATACGTAGAGT